>JBBPBX010018892.1:34043-45081 GCA_038048925.1 Garcialebias charrua
TACTGAAAGGCTCAAGGGCTGGACATCTGCAGATCACTGTAATCTCATAAATTTAATTTAAGGTATGAAATATTTTATTTTAATTTAATCAATTTGCAGCTGGACTGAGTTTTACAGCTCTGTGATCTCATCTCTGACGGGAAAGTTTGAATATCATATTTTTATTTATTTATGTTTCTCTTGTGGATTTTGTTCTGATTTAAAATCTAGATTTATTTGAAATAAACTCTGGTGGTCCAGACTGTGGTGACTGTGTGTGTTTCTGTGTTTTTATCTGTTGGATTTGCAAAATGTCTCACAAACCACTATTTTTATATTTTAGTGAAATTTTCAACAATTATGAAATGAATCCACATCTACAAATAATTCACTTTGAAATCTTTCAAAATGGCCACCACAGCTGATCAATCAAAAACAAAAGTGTCCAAGTCAGTTTTATAGATACTGGACTAAAAGTTGTGCTAACAGCTGACATGGTCCTTAACACAGAATACAAGCACTAATTGAACTTCTGTGCAAAAACTGCTATTAAAACTTTGCCACTACCTATATGAGCCAACTCTGTTTGTCTGTTAGCAAAATATCTCGTGAACCACTGAATGAAATAAAATGAAATGATGATTATTAATTTTTTCTAAAGTAATGATTGGATACATATCTACAAGTGATGAACTTTTAGAGTAATTCTAATTCAAAATCGCTGGCAACTGTCCTTTAGAAACACAAAATGAAAAATAAATAAAAATGAGCTAAACTTTGCTCCTCAGGAGTTCCCATGTCTTGAGAAGTCTTGTCTGACATCATGTCGCTGCAGCTGGACCAAACCAGCTATAACTCTGTCATCGCTCTGAAGATGGAAGGAAGTGGGCGACACACACTCCTGTGAGGAACGTTAGGCCTTCGGTTGAATTTGTTTATTTATTTACTCAGTAAAAAGTTGCAGTCACTTAATGTTAAGACGCTGAATGCTGCACCTTCTTCATGACGCATCCCTGAAGAGATTCTGATTCTGATGTGATTTTAAAAAAGACTCCATGTGTTTTGTTCTGTTTGGGGGTTTGCTTAGTTTTAAATTATTACAAATAATCGTTTTTTTTTTTGTTAATTTAATATATTATATTTTTGCTGTCATTTTCAGTAAAGTGATGCCCCCCACCCCACCCCCATCTTTAAAAAGTCTTACAGATTGAATGAAACAGTTGAAATGGACAAATAACCATATCTGCTTCTGTAAGTTTACAGATGTTGTTTATTTGATCACATTTAAATCCACGTGTTTTTGGTCCGTGTCTTTAAATTAAACATCAGATTTATAAAGCACACTACGTTACACTGAAAGTTTTTTTTAGGTATTTTTTTTATTTTTAAACAGCATATCAAAAGTCAAAGTCAAAGTCAACTTTATTGTCAGATCTGCAATATGTACAGTGCAGGACATACACAGGACCGAAATTGCGTTTCTCTCAGTCCCTCGGTGCAACAGTAAACATCTAAACATTGAAACACTGAAACATATAATAATAGACATAAGCATAAAATAGTAAAACTAACACTGTCCTGAGTTTTTTGCATAGTGGTATAAGAGTATGAAAATTTACACCAACTCTAAAACTAAAACATTAAACATTTAATGAACATAATACTGTCCTGAGTTTTTGCATACTAGTATAAAAAAGAGTATAAAAAGTATAACTAAAATAAACTAAAGGTTTCTAGCATTGACATTTGCAAAGTGGCAAAGCAGCGTATGAGTTAATGTACACAGTATATGTATATGGTGCACATGATCAGTCACACGATTTTTGATTATATTTATTCCACTTTAATATATAATTATTGTGCTGTTTATATTAATTATGGTGTTTTTTAATATAAACAATTATAGGTTTTTTTGCGTGCGTGCGTGCGTGCGTGCGTGTGTGTGTGTGTGTGGTATAAGAAAACTTTGACAAGAATATTTGAATTTATTAAAATAAAAACTTCCAGTCTTGTCAGTTTTAAAACTTTTGTGTTTACTTGTAAAACTTTTCCTTTAAATCAAACATCAGTAGTTTAAAAGAAGTCAGCGATCAGATGTGAACTTCCTCTGCAACACCTTCATGTGGATTTGACATAAATCAGTTAGTGATTCAACACCATGTGAGTGTGACCTGAGCTGAGGGAGCAGCATCTCCTGCCAGCTGTTGACCTCTGCTGCCCTCTGATGGACAAATTCAACAACTGCAGCACAGGCAGCTCCAGCTCTCAAGTCACACTGAAAATACTCTCATTCATTCGTGGATTTACTCCTTGAAGCAAAAAGTAATAACCGATGGTCCCAACAACAAAAATGAAGTTTGCAGCTACTAATTTTCATAATTAAATTTTGATTCTGATCATTTATTAAGCTGCAAACTCTTACAAACACGCATCCACTGAAAATGTTTACATTTAAACCAAAAGGCATTGTAACTTGGGCTTGGTTCCATCTTATTAGTGCTCTTTGCTACAATAAACAAATAAAAATAAGCACTATGACCATACTCTGTCCATCGATCAATTCCTCATGTCTGGGCTGAATTCGTGTTCAGCTCTGCGGCCCCCTCAGAGTGGAAACACACGGACGGGTCTGAAACTTTTCAAGCTTTTTGTTTTGGAACTGGTTCAGTCCTGAAGGACAAGAGTCAGAGAGACCTTTGAACGTTGTGTTTTTAACCATTGCTTGAGCCTTTTTAACTATTGCCTATGATTTGTTTGTTGTTTAATAACCTTAATGATTTTATGCTTTGCCCTGTGATGGACTGGAGACCTGTCCAGAAGCGTGTAAAGATAATGGATGGATTTTATTCTTTTGTTCTGGTAAAGTATAGCTCTTTTCTCTCACTACAAATCACAGTGCCATGTGTAGTCTCATTGTTCCATATTTTACTAACACAGCACTTCACTCTCAGACTGCAGGTTTACTTGTGGTTCCTAGAGTTTCCAGCAGCAGAATGGGAGGAAGATCTTTCAGTTCTCAGGCTCCTCTCTTGTAGAACCAACTTCCAGTTTCTGTCCATGAGTCTGACACATTGTCCAGTTTTAAAACTGGGATTAAGTCTTTCCTTTTGATTAATCCTTTAGTTAGGGTTGGCTTGGGTTTCCTGAAGTATCCCTAAGCTATGCTGCTATAGACTTAGACTGCTGGAGGACAAATTGACCTCATTTCCTCACTCTGTTGCTGTCTTTACTTACTCTGCTCTTCCTGTTTGAATTTGTAATTATTTCTATCTTAACATGTTTTTTTGTCTTTCTTCCAACAGAAAGTTCACCTGGACCTGTCATTCTGTGTTTGTTTCTCCTTCCTGTTCCTCTCAAACCCAGCTGGTCAAAGCAGATGGACACTTGTCCTGAGCCTGGTTCTGCTGCAGGTTCTTCCTGTTAAAAGAGAGTTTTTTTCTTTCCATTGTCTCCTTTGTGCTTGCTCAGGACTGGAGGCTGTGATGAAGTGAAGATTCAACGAGTCTGCTGGCTTCTTTATGACTTTACTAATTGGCATTTTGTATGTGAAAGTTTCTGCTCAGTGCCCTAAGATAACTTCTGTTGTGATTTGGCTCTATAGAAATAAACTGAGTTGAAATAGAAGTGAATTAGTTTCAGTATTCAAACCTCATGGATGTGAACGATGGGTCTGTAAAAAATATTTCGTCAAATTTTACAGCACTCTAGCAAAAATTACAAACAATTTTGCTGTGATTAAAAAAAATATCAGAGAGCAAAACACTTTCTTTTGTATACAGTAAATGCAGATGATCCAAAAAGCGCCTATTCTTGACCATGACTGAAAACATTTCCAAAGATGACTTGATCAGGCAACACTGGAGGATCCACCTCCACAGGTGTGGAGATACAAATCAAGTCACAATGTCTACTTACAAAGAGCTCCTTTTGGTTTTGATACATCCATTTGATCATTGTTGCATCCACAGAAGATCCATATGAAGCCAGGTGTTTGGTACATTGTAACCTTGATGTTTATGTTTATTGAATTTGTTCATTTTTTTTACAAAAGAAACAATACAAGACAATCCCATAAATGATAATGTACAACATATAAAAAAAATGAAAGGTAGCAGAAAGAAGAATAAATCTTTTTATATCTGCCCCTTTTCTCCAACAATCAGATTAAACAATAATGATCTTCAACAAACAGTACAAAATGACTAACTCTTTCTTATTTTCTAACTAATACAATACACATTACGCTATTTCATATTTTTTTTTTTAACACATTCGTTTAATTCGTTCGATGTTGCCTGCTATCAACAATGTTTTCACCTGGGTTTGTAGAGTTGGTGTGTGCCTTCGTTTGTCCAAGGCATTAGCAAATCATGTATTGAATGAGCGGAATAATTTGAATTAAAATCAGAAATTGATCAATGTACATCTACAACTGATTACCTTTTGAAGTCAAGCCCATTCAAGATGGCTACCACAGTTAAACAACCTTAGCAAAGACTAAAAATGACTATGACTCAGCCAACTTACAGACATTAAACTTGAATTTGGTGTGGTAGTGGCTGACAGTCAATCACAACACATAGTCCAAGTGCCATCTCATCACTCAAGATCTATTCTTAAAACATTGTGTTGGATAAAAATATCCTGTATTCATCTTACTTAAAGAAGCCACACTCGAGGACACACACGAGAAAATATTTGAACCAGTTTTACTTAGAAGGTCAGACCTTCACTCACAGGTTTATACAGATGCATCAAAGTTCTAGGAGCCCGGTCATGAGAATCTGCCCTGGGCAGTGTGCGAGAATTGTTTTTATATACGCTTATCAGCTCTCACAGGTCACAGACAGTCACTGATGACCTCAGCCTCCTTGTTGTACATGCAGGAATGTGCAAGTGACATATTGTATAGAGTTTTGGCTTGTTTTTTTAATGTATCTGCACTGTAACATGATATCAGTGGCTACATGCTTCAAATAATCAGCTTGTTTACAATCACAAATACATTGTAACGTTGGTCCAACCTTTCTTCTCCTTTTGTAGCAGCTGCAGTACAGAATACACATCTGCTTCTGTAAAAATAAGAGAGATACAATTATTACTTTATAATGCTTTTACTTTACTATACTTTTAAAATTCACTGTTGCTGTTGATATTATTGACACTTTAGCAGCAATTAGTTTTCAAAGAAAATGCTGAAAAGGATTTTGGAGGCAGGATGATTGCACAGCAAATTACAAGTAAAAAGTTATGACATTTATAAATGTATTTCAACAGAATAGTGGGTGCAAACACAACATTAAAAGTCAGTGTGCAAGCTGGACGCAACCTGTCTGCCCAACTGGAATACTCTATTTTAGGTGCCTTTTTGCATCTCTTCATCATATTTTCCATTTGTGAATCAAATTTTCCAGTTCCCATAATGAATATGGTTGGTTCATCATATGTGGATAGAGCGTTTTATTCAAATTCCATTCTGCAAACAGTCAAGGAGCATTACTGGAACAGCATGTAAAGGTTCTCTACAACACCTTTTCAGGAAACATGGGATTCGTACACAATAAATCTGTCATGTTGTGTCTACAGTATATGAATATTACTGCTCTTGATCAGCTCAGAGTTTCACTCTTTCAAGCCAACCTGCAACAACTGGCTCCTCCAGTAAAATCATAGCCTGTACCTTAGCCTTGAATTTAATGAACTGTTGAGGACAATAAAAATTGCTATATATATAAATCAGACCTATTTTGCTGAAATGTTTTAAAGAGAGAAAAACTGCCATCATCTCCAACTGATTTATATGCAGTTGTCTCTGGTTCTGAGACCAAACACCGCTGGTGTGTATGTGTTTGCATATTCCTCCCCAGGCAAACTTTGACGTGTCTGTCGTGATTAGCACACAATATAAGACATGACCCAGGGGAACCCCTCTTCTGAGATATGCTGTGTTTCTCCACGGCCTGAGCGCATACAGGCAGGATGGAGAGATCCTCACCAGATTTTGCTGCCGGAGGGCTTGGTTCTGTTTCATGTGAACCTAGCGTTGAAACCTCCTCATCTGTAGCAGACCGAGCGGGATTGCTGACATCATGGAGGCCATAAAACCTAAGAGGCGCTGGCAGTGCTTGATCGTTAACTCACAATCGCGCTGAAAAAGAGTTAAAGAGGAACTAAACCCCGGCCTAAAAACGTGTTTATGGTAACACCTACGGGTCGAACAGAGGAATTGCACCTTAATTGTCTTATTTGTCCAAACGCTCATGTGTGACATGTCTGCTCATGTGTGACGTCACAAAGGTGGTTCAAGCAGAGCCAATCCCCTGCAGAGATGAGAAGGTCCTGCAGCAGTCCATACCTTATATGGAAGTGCCACATTTCACTCCTGACAAGCGGTTTTCTTTCTGTTATTTTTTTATTTTTTTAAGCCTTTGGTTTTGGATGGAATGGGTGGAATAGATAAATACATCTACATGTTTATCCTTTGTTGTTGCTTGGTGTATGTTGTTGGCTAGAGGTTTGATTTGTTTTAGGTTGTTGCTGGTGGAGGCGTGAACAAAAGCACAACTCTACCTCCACCCCTCCTTGTCTCTCGACACGCCTATTTTGAGGGTGATTTTGGATCTGCTTAGGGGAAGGAGTTACCGTCTCAGCCTGGGTTTAGTTCCTCTTTAAACACTGATTGAACGCTGTTATCCTCCGCTGGGATAACCGTGTGTAATTTTCTACAGAATCTAGCTCAAGACCCAGATAACAAATCTTCTGACTGGGGACCAGCTGACTTCTCTCTGTTTATCATAAAACCCAGAGACTGCAGGTGTGACATCAGCAGAGCTGTGTGAGCTCTGGCCTGGTGGGGTGAATCTGCTAAAATCAATAAATCGTCCAGGTAGTCTAAGGTTTGGATGCCCTGACTCCTGATTGGTGTCAATGCTGCCTCAAGGCATTTTGTAAACACTTGAAAGGCCAGAGACCGTCCAAATGACAGGACCTGATATTCGTACGCCGTATTTTCAAACACAAAACGCAAAAACTTTCTGTGTTTTGGTAGGATTGAAATGTAAAAATATGCGTCTTTCAAGTCTACTGATGTGAACCAGTCCCCTGGATGTACAGGCTCCATTACTTGTCGCAGAGTCAGCATTCTGAACTTGAATGATCTCAGTTGCCTGTTTAATTGTCTCGGATCCAATATTGGGCGGAGTCCCTTGTCCTTTTTTGGAATCACAAAATAGCGGCTGTAAAAAACGTTGTTTGCTTCCGGGGGGCGGGGGGGGGGACAACTCTTATTGCTACTTTTTCTAGGAGTGAACAAATCTCCTTTTTCAGAGTTGGAGTGAGCTCTGTATTTTTGACATTACAGTCACTCTGAACGGTAGAGGAGGCTTGCTGAATTGTAATTTGTAACCTCAGACTACAGTTCCCATGATTCATTGCGACGGTGCGCATGCGTGCCATGCCCTCGCATTTGAAGAGAGCTTGAACGGCATGTTCATTTGTGGACTCACTGTGCCCTTTGTTGGACACAATTTAAAGCAGGGCAGAGAGTTTAACTCCGTCAGCTGTCCCTTCATGTTTGAAGTTTGTTTTGTGAAAAATTACCCTTTATTTCTGGCTCTTGACACAGAACAGTGTGAACACAACATGGCTTTCTTAGTTTTGGTGTTTGAGGATAACATTTTTCCTTTATTGCACAAACATGGCAATGCAAAATATGTCTCTAAACATTTCCGTCCGCTTAATCTGGGTTTTTTCAACTCCGATGTAGACTGAATCTGAGAGGCTTTCCTTTTTCCTGGTGGGTGGAAAAGCTCAAATTATTCTGAAAACAGCTACACAGCTAGGCTGACAGCTGTTTCCTCTCCCTCACTGTTGATAAGGATTTAGATGCCCTCGCTTGTCTCGGGACAAAGCGGTGCTTGGACCAAGCTGATTGTCCGGGTGGCGGACGTCCTCGCTGCTCAGCAGGGAAAGTTGCCCGTGGTTCGGCCTCCAGTGAGGGTTTCTTATGTGCAGGGCGCCGAGGAAGAGAATGTTGTCACGGAGGTGCACTCCTGTGACTGCTGGAGTCCCTGGGCTGGGAGTAATGACGTCTCTGCATCCCTAGACGCAATACCTTCTCCTGCTTCCTTCTCTGATCACAGTGGTTCTGGATCTTTTCCAAAGCTTCTCCAAACAGTCCCGTGGGTTTGACGGCTTGCTGGAGAAAAATGGAGTGCTAGCTTTCTGGTAGCTTGGTGAGGGTGAGCCACAGGTGTCGCTGAGCGACAACCGCTTCCGCCATGCTTTTCCCCAGGGCAATAGCTGCGGTGCCCGACAGCCGGATGATAAAATCCGCTGTCCTACTGACTTTGTCCAAAGGTTCTGCAACATTTCTCCTTGACTGCACAGCTTCCTGTAGCTCCTGCAGCTTTTCCGCCTGATCCGCCTGCAGCATCGAGGCTGTATTGAGCGCACGTGCAATGAGACACTGTGCGCGGTAGTTTTTTTCCAGATGTGTTGCTGAGAACTGGCACTGTTTGCTGGGAAGCGTGGGTTTGCTGGCTAATGTCTTGGGTGCCAAGTGAGCCACTAGCGGTTCATCCATGGGGGGGGATGTGCGACAGACCTGCTGGCTCCATGTTTTCCAAGTCCAAAAACTGGGAGAAAGGCAGGTATAATGGTGACAGGGGACGCCGAGGACCATGTGAGTTCCGTTAGAAAATCTGGAAACACCAGCAATTTGTGCCTCACCGAGGTCTGTTGCCTCAGGAGAGAATAATTATCAGCCAATCTTATCTGGAGCTGTCGAGGTGGGGGAGCGGGCCATGACACCTTGAAAGACTCGGCCGCTCTACGGCACAGCTTAAATAGGGCTGGAGTGGATCCGTTCTGCTTTGACAGGTGCCGATGCAGCCTCTTCTGAAAACTCCTCTGCATCCTCATCAGCACCTGCTTCATCCTCAGAGAGGCTGCCTGAGGCCGTCAGAGAGATCTCGTCCGACAGCAGCATGTCCTGCATGTCGAACTCAACCCAGTTTTCATCCACATCCTTCATGGGAAGGAGCCCATCCATCTGCTCACCCCAGGACAATGCTGTGGTACTGCCCTCCATGTCGTTGGACTCCAGCTCTGTGGTTGGCCCAAGAGCCTGAGACAGCAGTGGCTCTCTCACTGCGGTTGAATTTCCTAATGTTTTTGTCAGGAATCCCACACGCTTCTCCAGGGTCAATTTTCGGAGTCGGCTACAATGCGCACGACTCCGGGTTAGCAAGTGCAGCCTTAGCATGCAACATGTCGAGACACACTGGGCAAGCTTTGTGGGTGTCTGCTTCCGAAAGAAAAAATCCACGTGCGCTTGGACATGGACGTGAACCTGGGCTTTCCGCCTTGCTAGCTTTGCTAGAGGCTTTGAGCTTTTTCTTGCTCTTCTCCGGCGCCATGTTAGCGACAGAGAAAGAGTACGTTTTACCTGTTAGCAAGCTAAACAGGCAGAAAGTTAGCTGTGCTGTTTTATGCGTTTCCTCGTTAGCAAGGCTAAACAGGGAGGTAGCGACTTAGACCAGTTAGCAAGCGAAACAGGCTAGAAAAACAGCAAGCAGAAAATTGACTGTTAGCTGGGCTAAACGGGTGAATGCTAGTTAGCAGGCTAAACAAGCAGTAAGCAGGATCAAAACCTTGTAGTGATGCCCTAGGTAGGGAGCGAGCTCACCTTCGGTCGGACAGTTGAGTCACATACAGGGGACCTGCAATCAGGTTAAAGCGAGGTGAAGTGCAAAAAGATTAGGGAAATGAGACCACGATGCTGCATATTTATAGGCCAGGAGGGCGGGGCCTCCTGAGTATGCAGCAGTCTTATTTGCATTGACAGGCGTGTTGAAAGAAACTCCTTCAGGTTGGTCTCGCGAGGGCGCAATCCCCATACTACTGTGTTGTACCGAGTGTACTGACCGAAAGGGAACAAGCACAATGAAAACAAATCACTTGTTTAAATTGCAGCACGATGAATCAGTGGTTAGCACTGTTGCCTCACAGCAAAAAGGTCATAGGTTCAATCCCCGGTGGGACCTGGGGTCTTTCTGTGTGGAATTTGTATGTTCTGCTGGTGTTTGCGTGGGTTTTCTCTGGGTACTCCGGTTTCCTCCCACAGACCAAAAACATGCATGTTAGTCTGCCTTCAGGTCCAGGCATCCCTTGTAAAAAAGATCTGTGGGATTTGCCTGGTTAAACAAATGTTAATAAATAAATTAATTAATAAATTAATAAATAATCGTGATAAACATTGAACTTCTTTTGGTTGTTCCCTTTTTTTCCCTCTTCAGGGGTCACCACCACAAGTCATCATCACTGTGGCGAGCATGACTCACTAACATTCTTGCTAACATCATGGATGACATCCTCTGTCTCACTCTGTCCTCTGCATCCTCTGTCCTTAACTACCTCCATGTCCTCCTAACTGCATCCATATATCTCCTCTTTGTCCATTTCCTGGCAGCTGCATTTCAAACTTCTTTCTACCAATATACCCAATTATTCTGACCCTGTCTGCCAACCGATCAAGTTTTTTTTGTAAGAGTTTCTCCTGGTGCAAAAACCTCTCCCAGAATTAGATGGTGAGTCTTCAAAAACAGATCTACTTTGTAGGAACTTATCTCTTTTTGGAAACTTTTTTTCTCTTGCCAAAACCGAAGTAATTAGTGGCCTAGTTTGATATTATTTCACAGTCATAATTGTTCATATTTTGTTCCCAACAAATGTTTTTCATTGTGAAATTAGTTTCGTTATTTTGGTTTATTTCTAAACTTTTTCAAACTCATATTTATGCTTTAGTGTCTCATTTTAACACATTACATACCCCTTTAGTTGACCTTGCATGTTCATTAACTACTTTTACTAAATATAGCTATACTTTATTGCAAAAAACAAACAAACTATAATATCATCAGTACTGTAGCCATGTTCCATTCAGGGAGAAAACACACACTGATACAGTTACTTCAATTACACACACTGGTCTGTTATTTTTGATTGAAGAACGATCCAGCTAAACACACACACAACACACACACACACACACACACAC
>JBBPBX010018893.1:0-26263 GCA_038048925.1 Garcialebias charrua
GAGATGTTGTTTGATGCGAGGAACTTTCTGTTCAGGGGCAATGATCAGGGTTTCAGTCTTGGCAGAATTTAACTGAAGGCAGTTGTTGGCTAACCACACCTTAATCTGGGACACACATTTTACTAGTTCATCTAACTTGTGTAATTCTGAGTCATTGAAGGAGCAGTAGAGTTGAATGTCGTCAGCATAGAAATGGTAAGAGACATTTCTGAAGCTATTTATAATCTTTGCAAGGGGTGTGATGTAAATAATGAACAGAATAGGACCCAAGACTGAACCCTGAGGAACACCATACATTAACGGAGAGGTCTTAGACTGTATGTTATTCACAAACATTGAAAATTTTCTGTTGTTCAAATAAGAGGAAAACCACTGAAGAACAGTTCCAGAAAATCCTAATTCATGTTGCAGTCGATGTATTAGGATTTTGTGGTCGACTGTGTCAAAAGCTGAAGAAAGATCTAATAAAATCAAAACACTGCTCTGACCAGAGTCTGCAGCCATCAAAATGTCATTGGATACTTTTAATAAGGCAGTTTCAGTGGAGTGCATTTTGCGAAAACCAGATTGAAATTTGTCCAGAATATTATTACTTTGCAAGAAAGTATTCAACTGTGCAGTAACTAACTTCTCCAAAATTTTAGCAAGAAAAGGCAATTTTGATATTGGCCTGTAGTTGCAGAGCTCAGTGGGGTCCAAATTGGGCTTTTTCAAAATCGGATTTAAAACAGTTTGTTTCAAAAGACATGGAACTGACCCTGTAGAAAGAGAAATGTTAATTAATTTTGCTACATGTGGGCTGATGATATCTGGCACCTTCAAGAACAGTGATGCGGGACAGCATCTAGCACACATGAGGAAGGTTTGATCTCTTTTAGAACAACCTTCACGTCCTCTAAAGTGACAGGTGTAAATGAAGACCAGGAGCTCACTGGAGGGACTGAACTGTAAGGGTGACATCAAGAGCTGATTTAACACTTGCCCTGATGTTATCAACCTTTTCTACAAAATAGTTTAAAAATTTGTTACAATCATCTAATGAGAATACAGGCACAGGAGGGAGTGGAGGTGAAACCATATTATTAATGGTATCAAACAGAACTTTTGAATTTTTCTTATTTATACTTACAAGATTAGAAAAATATGCTGACCTGGCCTGTTTAATCATTTCATTTAGGGCTGACATCAGCTCCTTTAAGTGCAGTCTGTGGACTTCAAGTTTAGTAGATTTCCACAAACGCTCTACCTTACGACATGAACTTCTGAACAACATAATTTCTTCATTTCTCCAAGGATAAGCATTTTCACAAGAGGATATTTTGTGCTTTACAGGAGCAACCTCATCTAAGACAGACAGACAGTGACTATTAAAAGACTCCACAAAGGAATCAGCATCACTGCAATTAACAAAACAACTGGGCTCAAATGATTCTGAGAATTTCTCAACCGCTTTTTGATTGATAATTCGCCTTTGGGAAATCACTTTATGAGGACAACTGTTGAGGTTAAAAGACAAATTAAAATACACACAGCAGTGATCAATGACAGGAACGTCCACCACACTCAGCTGGTCAATTATGAGACCAAAGGAGAAGACAAGGTCCAAAGTATGACCTTTCTTATGCGTGTGCCCAAAAACATGCTGTTTAAGATGAAATGCCTCAGTGAGTGACAGTAACTCAGATGCTACATTGCAGGATGAGTCATCGATATGAAAATTGCAATCTCCAAGGATTAAAATGTTCTCAAGCTTAATGACAGAAGATAAAAATTCAGAAAAATCATCTAAAAACGGATACGAATAGAGGGTGAAACATTTTCTGTAACAAATAAAGTCCAGTTGTTTTTGTATTGAACGCTTGTTCTGATTTTATCATGTCCTGGATGACTGAGAATCTTCACCAGCATAGTACTTGCACAAGCATTGTATTTCAGCAGAAAGCTCAGTGTCTGTGACAAGTTTTGTGCATTATGCTACTGCAAGCTTCCAGCTTTTCCACACTCAGATTTTTAAGTGATTAATTCTAGCGTCATACTTTCTCATTTCTCAACTTGTGAAAACTGAAGGTGTAAAAATTGTGACTGAAAACAAAGGTTTGTATGAAAAATAATTATTATGGATCTATTGTTCAACTTCCAAATGCAAAGGTTTATTTTATATTTTTAACTGTTTACCAAAATAACAGACTTGTCTTTTAAATCAAACTGATTCACTTGTGTCATAAAGCACATGTTCAAGGACAATAAAAATGTCAAAAGAATAAGAATTAGTAAGGTTCTTGATATTTTTTTTACCCTATACAAATATTTATTTTATTGAATTTATGTTTAAACATGTCCTTGTTTTTTTGTTTTGTTTTTTGTGTGTGTTGTTGTTTTTGCCTAAACAATTAAATTCCTAAATATATATATATATATATATTTTTTTTTTTTAGAAGCCATTTTTTGACGTGTCAAGTGCAGCTAGTCGGTGTGTGAAGTTCGGCCCACAGGACATTTGTAGCCCTTGGAGTGATTTTGTGCAGTTAATTTAAGAATGTTGTAATTTTAGGTGTAAGCTTAAAGACTGTGTAAAGTGAATTTCAACATTTTCTTCAATAAACATTATAAATGTCATAATTGTAATCTTGTAAATGAGTAAAAAGTCTCAAAATTGTAGCTCAATTAATTTTGGAGTTATAGAGCAAACTGTGTATAAACATATTTCTATTTCAGGATTTTTTAGGCGTGTTTTAAATGTGACCGCGTTTCGTCACGCGGTCCTCATTAGTATAGCCCCACCCCCTGCAGCTCCAGCCGTATAAATTCGCCTCGGTGGAGCCGTTCACTCGCGAATCGCAGATAGCATCAGATAGCAATAGCATAGATATTTTGTTCATTGTTAGCTAGCTAATCAATTATGCCTCGTTCGTGCATCTTCCCTGGATGTCGCAATGGTCAGGGCACCCGTACAAATCATAACATGTTTTTATACCGCGTGGTTTTATACCAAGTATCTGTAATGCCTGGATAGGTCAATGGATAAAGCGCTTGCCTTCCGTCCCAAACCCCACGGGTTCAAATCCCGCATGGTACAACTCTTTTTTTTATTTTTTTTTATTCATTCCAGATTAAAAACACACAAGAAAACTATTTACAAAAACAGCGTAACTCTTGGAAAAAGTAGCTGCTGTTACAGACAGAACTCGGATAAAAACAGAGCAGGTTTACTGGATCTCTGCTGCCTGCCTCTCCACACAGTCAGCTCAGGGCAGGGGCAGGACACGAGCGCAGCTGCGCTGAAACCACGCCCACGCACTGACACGCCCCCAGCGTTCCAGGGCAAGGCAAAATCATGTTTTTTCATGATTTTTGAGACTTAATTTTATAAGGTAAACAATGTTTTTAATCAGTCAGATTTAAATGGGTGATTAATAACACATATTTATGCCATGTGACAAACTAAAAACACACATTTAATTTCACTTTACACGGTCTTTAATAGGTTGTTGCAGATGTGCACCTTCTGCAAATTTCATGATAATACTTTTTTAAGTATATAATGTTACATAGAAAATTAGAAGAATTTTTTTTTTCTCCAAATGTGCTATATTAGATGCAAAAATAAACTTTGGCTATAATTGCTTCTTTAATTTACTTACTGTATTTGGTTGTATATTTATTTCAATTTCATCTGATTTCATTTGACTTTTAACCATAAAAGAGACATTTGGTTATTTGTTCATAAAACTTGACTAAATATAATGTTTTAAAATAAAAGAAGCAATACACCAATATAAGAGATAAGATAAGAGATAAGAGATTTATTGATTAACATTGCACCAATTAATTAATACAACGTGATTATGTAAGCACAGTCATCCAGAAGAGGGAGAAGTATGCTAAGCTGCAGCATTTCCAAACACATGACATGTGTACCACATGTTCTTCTGCGCGGCCGCGCTCATCCGTCTCCAGATGAAGGTCAACAGATATGGAAAAAGGAGAAACACAATAGGTATCATTTGTGATATTCAAAAAAGAGTCTATCAAAGATTGTCTTAAGACACTCTATGATAAAGTCCCAAAAACTCTATCAGCAAAAGCACATTCAGACAAGACATTGTTGCAGATTTGACGACATGCAAGGAGATCAAGAGTCTGTGAGCAACATTCAGATAGCACAGTTCAGCAGTTGTCTCAGCTCGGCGCCTCCGAGCCACACACAGAGATCTCTGGGGGGGGGTCAGCAGTGTCTCTCAGCTACACTCCAGGAGAGGAGTTCCCAGACACAGCCTTCTTGTTTTCCAAGGTCGTGCAGAAACTAGACTAGATAGTTATTGTTTATCTTCAATCCAGGCCACAGTGTTCTTTTGATTGCAGCCTTCCAGAGTCCAGGTGCTGTTCAGGTCCAAAATCGCCGAATCAAATGAGTTTCCGAAGCTACGAACCCCCATCCGTGCCCTGATTAATGCCGGGCGGCTGTAAACGAGTCCCAAAACGCACAGCAGATCCACGGTGGTCTACCGCCGCTCCCATAGTGCGGTTCAGCTCGTACAACAGCTGGGTTGAGGAGCTCACGGCCCGGGTCAGAGTCTCTTGCTGATCAGGAAGTTTGGCCAGTGCGCCGATAGCTGCCGCAGTCTTCCTGATCTTCCAGTAACAGACAGCTCCGCTCACGCCAAAAAACAGAGCAGCTGCCACCAATATTCCAATAATCCACAAATCTTCCACGTCTTCGACAGACAGGACGGTCAGACACATTGGCTGCCACTGTCCCCACGAGTCCATGATGTATCCGACAGCATGCGTGTCAGAGGGGCAAACCGCTTCTCCTGGTCTGGTTCGCTTTGTGGAAAAAATCGTATCTATAGATGAAACAGCCCAATTTATTAAATCCATCGCAAATTGGTTCGAGTGAGCGCTGAAGAGTCACGGACGAGACAAAAAGCAAGCAGGAAGAGGAAAACTTATGGAGGGTAGGAGCAAAAAGATGCGACTTGCTCTGTCGAGAGGCGGAAGTGAAAAAAAATATCCCTTGTCACTGAAGAATTTAAACAGTGAATGTTTTGCAGTTTATGAGATGAGTATTTATATGGACTGGAAGTGAACAGGGAAAGCAAGTAAACCTTGTTTTTTTGTGTTTGTGTGCAAAATATTTAAATGTGTAAGACAACAAGCCACGACGGAGCACAAGCCAGTATATCTATTGTGCCAGGTAAGGGTTGTATCAGGAAGATTGTCTGATGTACAACACTTTTGCAAAAACTAACATGTGAGTTTATCTAAACAACATCATACTGGATCAGTCAAGACTTGGGTTAACACAAACCGTCAACGATGTTGACAAACAGGATGCCGGCAGAAATTGTGCCACTGTTAGTCAAAGACCACAAGGTTGGAAATGTGTCAGGAGGGAGAAGAGGAAAGTCAAGAATATAGGACTGAGGTCGGCAAGTCTAATGCCCCTTTTCCACTCGCTCGGCCCAGAGCGGCTCAGTCTGGTCCGGTCTGGTTCAGTTCGGATCGGCTCACATGTAGGTTTGTCTCCATTCACTACTGCAGCCCTTCTGTGGGCGGGGTGTAGAATCTCACTCGTCCTACCACGTGGTGGCGGTAGTGTTACCTCAAGCTATTTACTAGCCACCACTAAACATTAGAAGAAGAACACCCTGCAGGACCTTGTCTCACCACCTGTTGGCGGTAATGTCCCTTGAGCTATTTAATGCTCTAATCTTACTTTATTGCCTTTTCAGCTTGTTTTAAACCCCTGTGTTTTCCATTTTTTTCTTTATAATAAAGATTATTCTCATATATGTACAAGGTTCCTGTTAACATTGCTTAACACATTGATCGCACTGCCCTGTAATCAGTTAAACTATTTTTACAGTAAGGTACAGATTAGGAATTAATTAGGTTTCAATTGGCCCTGTAATATTAAATGTTTGTATTTCATTAAATTTAAACGGTAATATTTTGTCAGGGATAATTCAAAGTCAAATGCAAATGGATAATTTGGTTTAAACTGTCCCTTAAACATTAAAAGCGTGTTTCTTTAAACGTAAAAACAAAGTATTAATAATTAAATGTTTGTTGATCAGGAAACTCGTTTGGGCATCCAAGAACAGCTTCATCGGGGTTGATGTTGACGTCTGTGCATCCTTGGAAAAGCTGCTGCACCCACGACCCGACATCAGGAAGGATGGATGGATGGGTTCATGTTGACGTTTGTGCATCCTGGCAAAAGCTGCTGCACTACCCATGACACGACATCAGGAAGGATGGATGGATGGGTTCATGTTGACGTTTGTGCATCCTGGCAAAAGCTGCTGCACTACCCATGACACGACATCAGGAAGGATGGATGGATGGGTTCATGTTGACGTTTGTGCATCCTGGCAAAAGCTGCTGCACTACCCATGACACGACATCAGGAAGGATGGATGGATGGATGGATGGAGGGCTGTTCAAATCTAATAATCTTTTTCTTATGATTCTTTAAAGGTCAAATGCAAATGGAAAATATTCTTAACTTCCAGTATGTTTTTAAACAAACACTATACTGTACACACTTAACATTGTAAAATATGTTTAGGAAATTATTGTTCAATGACACCACTTAAGAAATAAAATGTTTATTATGAAAACTAAGAAGTGAAAAAAGCACAAAAATAAATACTGCATCCACCTAAATGATTTTTTTCCCGTTGTCTCATGGGCTTCCTCCAGAAGACACAAGTTGATAAATTCTGGTGTTGACTTCTTCCTCTTAACTGTAAAAAAAGAAAAACATGGTTACCGGTAATTCAGTCTAGAAACTGTTTTATATGTAGATATATTTTATGATATATAAGATATATATACATATATCAAATATCTCAGAAACCACAAAGCAGATATTTTTCAAACTAAAACAGTGTAATCACAACATGTTCATGTACACACTGTAAGCTGTTGGAGTTATTTGAATTAAAATTCGATTTTTTATAGACATAAGTGTGTCGACCTAGCTTTTTTTTCTACTAGTATTTAACACATATCGTATATCTCAGAAACCACAAAGCAGATATTTTTCAAACCAACACAGTGTAATCACAAGATGTTCATGTACACACTGTAAGCTATTGGAGTTATTTGAATTAAAATTCGATTTTTTATAATTTATTTTCGTAGCACATGTGACAGGTTTGGAAGTAGTCAAAACAAATCAATTTAAATCCAGCAGATTTGACCACAACGTGACATTATTAAGGAATTGTTCATCTGAGGAACCCTCGTGGTATAAAGCCAGCTATGAAATATATTTTTTAAGCTTTTATCAGAGTCAGTGTCAGAGTCAGAGAGTCTTTATTGTCATTTGCACCGCATGTGGTACATGTGATGAAAACGAGATTATGTACACGGGGTCCCAGTTACATCCAACAACAAATGCAAGAGAAAAACAGTAATAACATCTAGAATTAACTAAGAAAAACATCAACTAGTAATACACTAAGCCCTAATGTAGTGGAAAAACATCATTATAAACAGCAGCACGAACATGAGTCTGTATGAGCAGATGGTCACAGATGAACACAGCAACAAGAAAACAGATCAGCATCAGCATGATGTGATATTTTGCAGTGTTTATTTTCTTATTATTTATTTATTCATGAGTCTAACAGCCTCAGGGTAGAAGCTGTTCCTCAGTCTAGTGGTTCTACATTTGATGCTCCTCAACCTCCGTCCTGAGGGGAGTGGGGCAAAGAGTGAGTGTGCTGGGTGAGTGAGGTCTTTCATGATGCAGGTGGCTCTTTTCCTGCATCTGGAGGTGTAAATGTCTGTGATGGTGGGGAGACTGACTCCAACAGACTTCTGTGCAGCCTTCACCACTCTCTGTAGAGCTTTCCTCTCTGCAACTGTGCAGCCTCCATGCCACACATTGATGCTGGAGCACAGGATGCTCTCCACTGCACACCTGTAGAAGGAGGTGAGAACTGGGCTGCTCAGACCAGCTCGTCTCAGCCGTCTGAGGAAGTAGAGTCTCTGATGACCTTTCTTGATCAGGCTGGTGGTGTTGTTGCTCCAGCTGAGGTTATCATTCAAGTGTACACCCAAGTATTTGTAGCTGGAGACCACCTCCACCGCAGATCCACCTATGTTCAGTGGGGCATGGGTGTGTTTGTTCCTTCTGAAGTCCACAATCATCTCCTTTGTCTTCTTCACATTCATGTGAAGATTATTCTCTTTGCACCAGCTCTCCAGGTGTTCCACCTCCTGTCTGTAGCTGGACTCATCATTGTTTGTGATGCATTGTTTGTGATGCATGTGTCCAGAATTGAGAATGCATCAGGGTAATTGGGACTTACTTTCACATAATTTAACACTTTAACATGTAACATGCCAACATATTGATGTATTTTATTGTATACACGTGTAAAGTTTTGGGAAATAATAAAACATTTTTGTAAAGAATAAAAAAGGAGTAAAGTTTAGACAACTCCGTGTGACTTTATCAAACTAAGTACTGTACACATTACATGATAAAATCTTAAAAATATATTTAAAGCTTGATCTGTATGTTTGAGTATGTTGTGAGTATGTGAGTTAAGTGTTATGTCAGTACATGTATTTGAATGAGTATGTTCTAGAATTGTGCCACTCAAGGTGACTGCATGTTGCATTCATTCTGAGATTTTGCATTTGAAAACTAATGGTGTAGTGGCAAGGGAACCGGACTTGTGATCCGAAGGACCCAGGTTCGAGTTCGATCCCCGGCCACTACACACCTTGGGGTGTCTATGAGTGCACACCTATTTTCCCAGCTCCCCGGGCGCTGACAACGGCTGCTCACTGCACCACCTGGTGGTGGTTGGGTTAAATGCAGAGACCAATTTCGTCTGTCAAGTATGGGAAACATACACAGATGACAAGAATGTGAAATTTATTTAATTTTATTTATTTTTAATTACTCTTTTTTCTGGATCACTTTTTTCTAATGATTACATCCTCTGGTATTGGATGCTGTGCCGCTGAAACCTTTTTTACATTTGGACATTTGTTATGATGCATAACCATAACGTCAAGGTGGTTTTCTACAACTGGGAGCAGCTGATTAACATCTCAAAAGCTCAAAAAATACCTCACCATTGCATGGGAACATACAATGATGACAATACATACACATTATAATAATAATAATAATAATAATAATAATAATAATAATAATAATAATAATAATGTCACATTTTTGTCATCTGTGTATGTTTCCATACAAGACAAAATTTGACTCTGCATTTAACCCAATCATTATAACTATACAGTATCCCCAAATTAATTGAAAAGGAGGTGCCATGGATGCCTTCCCGTCTACCTGGAGGCAATGCTCAAGTGCCTGACAGCAGAGGTCTTGGAGGTAGCGGAAAATGCGGCTCTTGACAGCGCGAGGACCGAGATCGTCCCTCGGCACCGGCACCTGTGGAGATGACGGGCTCGGCAGGCTGCTGGAAGAAATGGCATCGCCCGGGGAAGAGTTCTGCCTGGCATTCAGACGATCCTACTGCCCAAAAGGACCGAGAGTTCTATTGGGTCTTGGTGGATTGATCCACATCTGCAGCCAGTTTCTTCAGATCTGCTGTGGGACGGACTGCTGCAGAGCCATCCTGCCACAAGCAATCAGCATACTGTATATAACAACTCGATGAAACCAGGATGAGCTACAACAGCAATTAATTTCCCTTTGCGATTAGGAAAGTTTTGAATTGAATGCCTTTTTGATTAGGAAAGTATTTTTGAAAATAATTGTTTATAAAACTGGTAAAGAGATTAAAACACCAGTTCAATATTGTAAAGTCCAACTTTCTGCAACCTGTTTGAACTTGGATTGATGTTTTTTTTTAAGTGTGCTTGACTTTCAGAGCTCAAGAAAGGTTCCCTTTCAGTTGGTCTCTCGGTGCAACATACCGAGAATTGCGGTAGACCGCAATAATAATTAATAATAATAATTATTAATAATAATAATAATAATAATAATAATACAGAGAACAACAACATGGGAATTGCGCCCGGCACGATTACCTGAAGGAATATACTCACGCCTTAACGGCTAGGGGCGTCACTGCCGCGCCAGAGACCCTGCCCTTTGGGTACTTAAGCGGCTTGCGCCCCTCCATCTTTCTCTTTTTGCCCTTCACCTTGCTTAAACCTGAACTACCTCTTCGCGGGACTTCTCTGTTGCTTCATCACTCAGCCAGAGGTGAGCTTGCTCCCTACACAGAGCGCACAAAGAATTATTCCTGCGTACTACTGGGCTAGCGAAAGCTAGTCCGGCACTTTTCTCTTAACCCCAAAGTATTTTCCTCTCTCTACAGGTTGCTTTGCTCAACGGCGCTAACTATGCCACAAAAAAAAAGCCACCTCGCTAACTCCTAGCGAGCTAGCCAACGAAAGCAACGCGACGGAGGAGACTTTTCAAGAAAAAAGAAAGAAGATTCTGGAAGGACTCGCTCGCCTCATCTCGGACATGCCTCCGGAGAAAGGAAAACGAAAAGCGAGACTTCCAAGGAAAACCAACGGGACAGCGAGCCCAACTTTGCGTGCCTGTCCCAGCGGATGTGGCTTTTCCCTCGCAGCAACGGACACCCACGAGGCCTGTCCAGTCTGCTTGGGCATGCTGCATGCAAAATCAGCGCTGGATACGCCCGACTTTTGCCCACACTGCAGCCTCATGATGGATGCGGTGCTGCGGCATCGGTTTGACCTCGTCGCCAAAGCCATGAGCTCTTCAGCGACACCAGCGGACGGGGACACCACGGAGCCCCTCACTCCCACACCGGAGTTGGAGAACATGGCTCTACATGACAGCACATGTGTCTGATGGGGCGACAGCCCTGACGTGCTGGCTCCCATGGTGGACCTAACAGTCAAATTTGACACCCGGGGCATGAAGAACGAGGACGAGATCTCGATTTCAGCATCGGGCAAATTTTCTACGGAGGTGGCGGACGTGGAACTGGAGGATCAGGGTGAAGATCTCTCCCAGATCTCAGTACCTGTGCTCCCGGAAACTGACTTTTCCATCCCTGCTCTGTTCGACTTGTGCCACAGAGCAGCGGACGCACTGCACATCCCATGGCCTGAACCTCCGCCTCGCCAACAGGTCACGAGGCTGGTAGGAAACTATTTTCACTCAAAGTAGCAGGCCGCCACGAGGCAAAAGATGCCTGTGTTCCCGGACTTTCTGACAGAACTAACGCGCACCTGGACTCAGCCAAGAGCCCCTATGCTTCTCCCCCTCTCACAGTTCCTCGACGTGGATGGGATGGATGAAGTGGGAATAGCTAACGCATCTCAGATCGAGGACACACTAGCGTCTCACTCTGGCTCCTAAGGCCCTGTTTACACGGACACTGTGGGGGGGAAACTGATGTTTTGGGCATGTTAATTAGGTGAAAAGTTTTGCGTTGACACAGATCCGCTCAAATCTCCCCCCTCCCTCATGTCCCCCTCACCTTCACCCAATGCGCATGCGTGCTACTGAACCTTCACCTACTGAGCATGCGTGCTGCGTCAAGCTAGATTCATACTCGACGCGTCGCGCAACGCGCAAGGGTGCGTGCTCCAAAAGTGACGCAATTTCACAGTCCCCGCCCCTGCGCGTTGGCCCCGCGCGTGGGATTAGCGCGTGTTGTGCACCTCTGAATTTTTGAAACTCCGCAAGCCTATGCGCGCGCCGTGGGCGCTACGATTTGATTGACAGGTCCCAACTCGACAGCCTTCACCCTCTTCACGCCAGAGCCTGCAACTGTTTGCGCCGCTGTGGTCGTGGAGACGGCGTCGCGACGCATGGAGGAATGTTTTGTGACACAAAATGTATTAAATTCTCCTTCGTTCCTGATCTGGAGTCGGACTTTTCTTTTGTTTTTTCGCCAAAAGTCACGTGATCGCTTTCTCCTCCGCTGACTCCATGCATTAAAACCGCAAATAAAGACAACAGTTCAGCACGCGAGCAGAAAGCTATTTGTTTTTGTTGTGTGATTTCAAACAGTTCTTCTTCTACGGTAGATTTCTTCTTCTACACCTTTCTTGCAACATATGCACAGGTTTTAGAGGGTAGGGTACTGCCTCCTTCTGGTCCGTAAAAGAACAGCACTTTGCCATGCGCGGCCGTGCGTCAACCATAAACACAGTGGCGAAACTGTGAACGCATTTCGGCGCACGGCTGAGTGCACGCGCGGCGCGTTCCAGCCTACGGACCAAAGCGCAAGTCTAACGCCAAAAATACACTACATGCGGTCCGGCTGAGTCCCGCTCCGCAGGTCGCAGTTGAGCGAGTCCAGTTTCCACTTCCTCCGCTCAGCTCAGGTCCGCATGGATGCGCTGCTCCGAGACGCATGCGCGGGAATTGCGAGATCGCGCGATAAATCAAGTGATAAATAAGTAAGTCAGAACAAAACAATTCATTCGGTGGAAGAAGGAGAACAACAGTAGAGACTGCTGCCTTGATCTTCTCTCGTAAATGAGCGACAGGACATGGTTTGAGCAACAGGAAGTGATGTATTACATTTCAGAATAAAATACTTTATTTATTTATTTCTTGTATTGCGTTTGTAGGCGTAGTCATAAATGATAGTTTGACAGCATTTTTGTACAAATAAATCCGTATAGAGCTAGGATTAAGTCCGCCCGTGGTGATTTTATTTTGTAAATACGGAAGTTGTGCTCGTTCCTTTTCCTGTTGGTGCGACGTAATCTTCAAAAGTTGACTCCAACACATCTCCAGCGTCCGGCAGAAATAGAAAATTTTCTAATTTTGACGGACTGCCGTCCGCTCTCCGCAGCTCGCTGCCGCCGTGCGGAGCCAGTGTAAATTCTGTCATTGATTATAATGGATTATAATGGATGCCTATTTGCTGCGGAGGTCGGACCGGAGCGGGGCGGAGCCGGAACGCATGTAGTGTATTTTTGGCGTATTGTTATTGAGTATGAACTTTCTTATTTTTGGCGTAACTCAGCCTTTACTCTGCTGACAGACTGCTGCTTTCTGTTGTGCTAAAGGGTTGAGCTAACAACAAGTTAACAACAAGTTAAAGCTGGATTTGGATAATAGTTGACAGATTTGACACCAAGCGGGACTCTCTTCATCTAACAAGCTGCACACCAGTTGCTGAGTGGACCTGAACCGAGTCCATGAGGATGATATATACATATGTCGGACTGTAGTCTGTGATAAACACAGCAGGTAAATCAACGTTCTTAATATAATGTTTGCCTGTGTTTACTTTGATCACAACAACAGAGTTTTTATTTATTTATTTTATTTTTTCTGCCAGGTGGAAGGTGGAAGCTGTCGTTCAGGCGGACCGGTTCTGATTGGGTCCAGATGAAAACACAGCAAGAGTCTAGTTCATTAACGCAGTTGACAGTTCAGTTAACGTATTTTAATAGTGTTCAATTTAATTCTCAGTGTTTGTGTGACATACAGTTTGTGGTGTTGAATAAATAAATAAAAAATAAACCTGATGTCTTCATTTTCACAGCACGTTACGCATTGTTTAAAAAACGTATCGAGTCCAGATAGATAGTCCAGATAGATAGCTCAGATAAATTTAGATATCTTCCACCCTAAATAAATACTGTTTATTATTATTATTATTATTGTTAAACTCTTATACAGGTAGTCCCCGACTTACGAGCGCTCTGACCTACGAGGTTCCGGACTTACGAGCTGGCGAATTTTTGGAAAAAACGCAAAAAATACAGAGTTTTTCTGTGTTTTTTCACCACAGTTCGTTAGCTAAACATGTGGACACACGTTTCCGATCATTTTTATGCACTCGTAAGCAGTTTTTCGATGAAAAACGAGTGTTTGTAGTCGCGCTAGCAAAACCGTTCCAACTTACGAGCGAAATTCCGGACTTACGAGACACGTGGCGGCCGTTCCAAGTTACGAATTTTCGCTTTACGAGCGCCTCGGAGGAACGGAACTCGCTCGTAAGTCGGGGACTACCTGTAATTAGGACATATTTTGTAGCGTGACACGTGAAATGTCCGCCTGCCCCTGACTGTCTGCGCGTGTGTGCTGCGCGCTTGAGGCTCAAACAAAAGAGCAGCGGGAGATGTTTACATTATCAACGGGGGTCAGCGAAAAAGATCCACTCTGGAGGTTGGGTTCAAAAACCATCGGAGTCAAAGCCCCCCTCTTTGTGGACTTGTGTCAACGATAAGCAAAGACGCAGAGAGAAAGGAGCAGTTCCACTCAAAATACGCGCCGTGTAAACAGGGCCTAAATCATCAGGAACAAAACCAACTCTTCCCAGCAAGGCTTGTTGAGCTTCAGCGTCTCTTCTCGAGAAATGCTACAGGGCTCACGGACTCGCGGCACGCACCATGAACGCGTCCGTGCTAATGCAGGCTTACCTAGTGGAAAAGCTGCAACAACTCCAAACAACAACGGACAAGCAGGCAACTGCAGACTTGCTGGACGAAGCCCGCAGAGCAACAGACTTTGTACTCCGTATGATGGGGACAGCCGCTGTTGCACAGGGCAAGGGGATGGCGGAAGTGGTCATCGCGATCCGCCACCTCTGGATCACTCTGACGGATCTCCCAGAGGGACAGAAGGTGCCTTTTCTCCACCACTCGATAGAGCCGGCGGGATTATTCGGTAAAGCTTTGGAGCGAATTCAGACCAAGCTGGACCAAAGACGCAGACAGGCGGAAGCCCTCCGGGTGGGCATCCCCCGGAGAAGCTTCGCCCCCCCAAGGGAGTCTGCTGGTAGCAGACCTGTGCAGTCTCGGCACCACTCGGCAACCCGTGCCCCACCGCAGAAGCGGCCAGCATACGAGGAGGAGCCCAGGCAAAGACCCCCACAGGGCCCACCTCGTACCGAGCACGCATGGAGCAAAAACAGGTTTGTCCCTCACCAGGCAACCAAGCACAGGGCCTCCTCGGCGAATCGTGACAACAGACAGAAACGTGCCTGATGAACCAGGTCCACGTTTTCACATTAAAGGGTCACCCGCCCAGGTGGTAACGGGAATGATCCCTTCATGTCCAGACTTTGCTTGTAACATAGTACAATCAGCTGGTTTATTTACAGCATGCACAAATCATGCTTTTTCTGCTGTGAGTGACATAAAATCATGTACGTCATTGCACATAAGCACGAATAAAGATCAAGAAACAGCTCCTCTCTGTTTTATTGACCAAAAAAACACGACAACAACAACACAAACCAGGTCTTTCTGACCTGAAAGCCGTCATAAAGAGAGAGGGCCTTTCCCCCCCTCTCTCTCATGGCCCACGGGGTATTAGCATAATTGATAAACCCCAGCAGAGTGCCTCTGCAATGAGCAGACACAGAGGCATCTGCGAAACTCTCCCACACCTTTCAGGAAGACAGGTGGGGAGGGTCACGTGCTCAAGCCCTGGTTCTATCGTGAACAATGGGAGAGCCAATAAACTAACCAGACAATCACGTGACATGTCCGCACCTCAGAGAGGCGAGCGGACAGAGTCTGACAACAGGGGGGCTACATCAGACGCCCTCAGGCAGCCACATTCACACCTCCACAACAATGACTGTCTTCAGCCTGTTCTGGATGAAAACATGTCAGAGCCGAATCAGATCTCTCTTCCTGTTTTCCAAGAGGGACTGAAGTCTTTATCATCAAATAATCTAAAGTCTACCCAGCCAAAAGTAACACCTCCATGCTCTCACGGGGCAGCTGATCCTTTATCATTAATGAGGGACATGCAATGCTCGAGTAGCACTCAGACAGCACGTATCCTCCCGTTGTGTGCTGATCCAAAACTGCCTTCAAAAATAATTCCCCCAGAGGGGGACACACAGATCTCGGTCGGTTTACCATTAAAGCCAAGGGCCAGTAAACTGGACCATCACAGGGAACAGATTGGAGTGAGGAGATCTGCTCGTTTACATAACTCGCAGCATCACAACAAGACTCTAAATTTGGAAGCGGAAAATATATATTCCACTCCAAACCTGTCATAAAGTTGACAGGTTACATCGGCCCTCAATTAACCCCGAGCAGGGTAACTTGGGAGCACACCAGCAAGGAAGCCTTCCTAATCTGGTTGACCCCCAGAGGTTAACAGCCTCTGTGTCACCAGAAGGGGCAATACATCCACTTAGGCCAGGAACTGCCAAAAGCCTCAACTTGTTGGCTGAAAAGAACAGGTTGATGGCGTCAGGCTTGCCAGAAAATGTGGTAGTGACCATACAAAATGCCCATGCTGGTTCAACACAATCTTTATACGCACAAAAGTGGCACATTTTTGAAGCCTGGTGCTCAGAAATAAATATTATTTCTTGTGCATGTGACTTGGCTCAACTCCTGACTTTCCTTCAGGATTTACTGGAAAAAGGTTGTTCTTATTCAACGATTAAAGTTTTCCTATCAGCGATTTCAGCCTGTCACGAAGGCTGAGGATAAAAGACACCCAGAGCACATCCAATCATAATAAGATTTATTAGGGGTGTTCTTCGGACTAAACCACCCAGCAGGACCCTGACCCCTGGTTGGGATCTTGGCCTGGTACTGGGGGCTCTCTGTGACCCTCAATTCGAGCCACTGAGCAAGATTAAGATAGATTTACTATCTTATAAAACTGCTCTACTCCTGGTACTTTGCTCGGCGAAGCGCATGGGTAACCTCTATGCACTGTTTGTACATCCAATGTGTACCAGATTTGTCCCTGGCGGGTCAAAGGTCACACTAAGGCCTAATCCCGCATACACTCCCAAGGTCTTGACTCTGAACCATAGGAGGCTAGATTTTGATCTCTCCTCCTTTCCACCTGCCCCTGTCATCACTCAGGAACAGGAAAGGCTACAAGCTCTCTGCCTAGTGAGGGCTTTACGCACCTACATGCAGACAACAGCCGAATGGAGGAAAACAAACCAACCGTTCGTCTGTTTTGCAGCACCTGCTACCGGGAGAGCCCTATCAAAACAACGCTTCTCACCAGTGGTGGGCTCCAGACCGCTAGGGAGCGCTAATGCGCTAATCCGCTTATAGCGTACCTAAATTATTTGTCAGCGTTACAACGGATTAACTAACTTTTATAATTCATATGCGGATTTGCGCTATTTTTATTTAAAATGCAGTACCGCTAATAACTAATTATCTATCAGTAAAATCGAAAAAACTTATTTACGAGCTCGGACGACTGCTAACAGACTATATCCTGTCAGCGCCGGATGTGGTCCGTGACAAAAAAGCGTCCCCCTCAGTCTCTTGGTGTGTGCTCTCTCTCTAGCAGTTAGCAGCCAGTGTGTTACTCTGCAGCCTTATTGCTTGTTTTCGAAGAGTCAGACGAAGACTTTTTAACATGGAGGGTGAACTTGTGGATGTTTCTCAGTGGCCTACGCGACGCGTCTGGATTTTAAAAAAAGAAGTTCGCCACATTAGCACTCTTCAAAATGGCGTCCGCGACGGTCACAGAAGCCAGGATTTTT
Organism: Garcialebias charrua; assembly: GCA_038048925.1. NCBI lineage: Eukaryota > Metazoa > Chordata > Actinopteri > Cyprinodontiformes > Rivulidae > Garcialebias > Garcialebias charrua. Next base: position 17,442 of record JBBPBX010018893.1, read on the forward strand.
TTTCCAAAATATATTTATTTGAGTTTTTACAAAATAAACACAACATTCATACAATAAACAGACTAAATAAAATACCCCCACCCAAATAATTAAAAAAACAAAAAAACAATAAAAATACAATAAAAAAAACAAGGTGTCTCATATTTCTTTTTACATTGTTCATTTCATTTTTTTTTTACGAGTTCAACTATAGATGTCTTCTCGTATTATTGTCTTTGGAAACTGAGTTCAGCACGCTCTTCAATTGCTTGCATTTTCATTTAAAGAGTCCAAACTTTTTACATACATAATGAAGGGGTTCCAAACACACTCAAACAGTTCTTGCTTGCCCTTTAACACATACGTTATCCTTTCTAAAGGAAGAGCTGATAACATTTGTTGTAGCCATTGATTTGCAGTAGGTCTATTCACTTTTTTCAAACTATCTTTTGTTAGCATTTCTTCTAAAGTTGACTTTAGAGGTTTTGTCAGCGCATTGTTCTGTGTTGTTTTTATAAAATTTCTGAGTTGAAGATATTTACAAAATGATTCTTATTTATATTAAATTATCTCTTGAAAGCTCATTAGTGTGTCTGAGTTTGATTCATATAGATGTTCAATCATTTGGAGACCTTTATCCTTCCATTCTTTAAATGTTGAGTCTGCTCTACCAGGTTTAAAGAATTGGTTTCCCCACACTGGGCTGAATAAAGATAAGTCATTTGATTTGTTTAGAATTTTTTTAACATCTCTCCATACTCTAATTGTATTTTTAAGAAATGGGTTTTTAGTTTGTTTTAGGAGCTTCAATATTGAATTGGAGTACAAATATGCTGGGAGTGTTAATGTTAAATCCTGTGTTTCCATATCAGCCCAATGTGGAGAGTCTTTTCTATAATAAAACATCATAGACCTAAGATGTACAGCGTAATAGTACCAGTGGAAATTAGGGCATTTCAAGCCTCCCCGATCATACGGGAGGTACAGTAATGTTAAGCGTAGGGATTTCCTGTTATATTAATCTTTTCATTCTTATCAAGGAGTAACAGTGAAGATTTGTTTTTATTTATTTTATATCCCGATATCTCCCCATATTGTTTGATTATGTTCAGAATATGTTTTATTGATCTACTTATTTTAGATACAAATAAAATAACATAATCTGCAAACAGGGAAATTCTGTGTTCATTGGATCCTACTTTGATTCCATAAATTTGCGGGTGTGAACGAATAGCAATAGCAAATGGCTCTATTGCCAGAGTAAATAACAAAGGTGACATTGGGCATCCTTGTCTGCATCCTCTACTGATCTTTATTGGTTTAGATATATTTCTGTTTGTTATAATTTCAGCTGAAGGGTTACTATATAATATTTTCACCCATTGGACAAACTTATTTCCACAATTAAACTTTTCCAATACCTTAATAAGAAATTCCCAATCTATCCTATCAAATGCCTTTTCAGCATCTAATGATAGAAGAGCTGAATCTGGTGATCCTTTCTTATAATAAATTATATTTAATACCCGCCTCATATTGTGGAAGCCTTACCTTCCTAATATGAATCCATTTTGATCTTGATTTACTATTTTTGGCAAGATCTTTTGTAAACGTAATGCTAGCAATTTAGATATTATTTTCGGCCACAGAAGCCAGGATTTTACAACAAAACACGGTAAAACAATTATTTGTTTGCTGAGAAAAAATATATTTCATAGCTGACGTTATAGCACAAGTTTTTCTGAGCTTGAGAGTTTCACGAAATGGTCAAATCTGCTGGATTTAAAAAAGTAGTTCACCATTAGCACTGTTCAAAATGGCGTCCGCGACGGCCACAGAAATTAAGAACATAAAATAGCTGACAGGGCAGCAAACTTACATACTCAGGAAATCACAAGGAACTCAGGAGACAGAGGCAACAGGAGACAATGCCAGGACAACGATAAACACAGAGATACAGACTTATTTTTGATTTGATTTGATGTTTATTCATTCATTTTAAAAGAACAATACAAAACAGTTTCATCAGATACAAGAATACAAGTAGGATAAAATGAAAGGAGCAGAAAGAAGATGATATCTTATTATATCTGCCCCTTATTTCACAGTTTGTTCAACCAATGATAACCTTCAAACTACATCACAAAATGAATAACTCTACTTAATTTTTCTAATACACAAACTACATCACAAAATGAATAACTCTACTAAATTTTTCTAACTGTAATACACAAACACACTAAGCTACATCATAAGTACAACATAAGTACACAAACACACTAAGCTACATCATACATAGTTTTTGAGCAAGTCCTTTTTGACCTTTTTCTTAAATGTATACTGTACATTGATTTTGCAATTTTATCATCACTCTCCAGAACATTCCACAATCCAACTCCCTGAATTGAGGTAGACCGTCCCTTTAAGCTGGTTCTGAATTGTGGTTTGATGAATATCTGTCCCTTTGAGATTGTAATAACTTTGTCTTTTTATAAAATTTCTTTGGATATTTAAAGGTAATGTGTTATTATGAGCCCTATACATAACTGATAAAATACTATATTCTACCAATTCCTGGAATTTCAATAAATTTAGCTGAAGAAACAAGGTGTTTGATGGGTGACTGAAATGTTTTCTGGTGATTACTCTTACAGCTCTCTTTTGTAAAATAAAAACAGGCTTTGTAATTGTTTTGCACACTTTTCCCCAAACCTCAATACAATAGATTAAATGTGGAACAATGATTGTGTTATATTTTACAACATATACAGAGCTTTATCAATTAAAAAATCCCTGACTTTATATACAGGTACATGAACTCACAGCATGACAATCACAAACACCTGGACAACAAAATGGAGGAGATAAGCAAGACAATTAACAGAGAGACCAGGGAGTGTAGGGATGGGGACCCACCACCTGAGAGCAACATGCTTACAACTGTTATCTTGAAGTTCTAGGGTGTAGAGAGCCACAGAAACGGTTATGGTAGGCCGGATTTGGCCCACGGGCCTTGAATTTGACACATGCGATCTAGTGGTACTAAAAGTAACAAAAGAAGAAAAAAATCAGCCAAATATGTCAGCAGTTTAGCTAACAGACTTTGGAATGGGTACATTTTGTCCTTGTCAAACCTGTTGAAGAGAACCAAACTAAATACTCTGAAACTCAAACAACTTACTGTATAACAGTTCATGCACCGCTAGTTGGCAGTGTAGTGCAAATATTGCATAACTTGCTGCTACCAATTGTTGAATTTAATTAGCGGATTAGAATTAGCTTCCCCTAATTTTCATAAGACATTAGTGCTTTTGAAATTGCGGACCTAAATAAATAAATTAGTGCTTTAGAAATAGCGGAACTAATTTTTGGATTAGCGTTGCCCACCACTGCCTCTCACATTGGGTGACTGAGGCCATTAAAAGGATCTACAGTAGCAAAGGTCAACAGGTACCCTCTGGAGTGCATGCTCACTCCACTAGGGGCTTGGCCACTTCCTGGTCATTATTCAAGGGTGTACCAGTCGCAGACATCTGTGCTGCTGCAAATTGGAGCTCATTAAATACTTTTGCAAAGCATTACAGTTTGGATGTTACTGCGGGTGACGTCACTCAGGCTGTCCTTTCTAACACACAGTAGAAAGTAGCCTTGAGGTGCCTGTTGGTCAAAGGCAGACGTTCACTCTAGCATGCATTTTACTGAGCATTTCAAGGGTGTGAATGGATTACATTCCCATAGCAAGTATGTTGCACCGAGAGACCAACTGAAAGGGAACTGAAAGTTATGCACCATAACTCATGTTCCCTGAAGGAAGGGAATGAGGTGCAACATAGCTGGCCCTTTTCAATGCTGAAAGCTCAGTGAAGTGCAACTTTGGAGAAATATGGAGGGGCGCACGCTGCTTAAGTAGCCAGAGACGCCCCTAGCCGTTAAAGCGTGAGTATATTCCTTCAGGTAATCGCGCGGGGGCGCAATTCCCATAGCAAGTATGTTGCACCTCGTTCCCTTCCTTCAGGGAACATGAGTTATGGTGCATAACTTTCAGGTTTTCATAAGCGTTTAGCCAAATTTACATTGTTGTGTAATGGGAAACTATTAGCACATTTTATTGTTTACATTTTTGGAAATTTTATCTATGTTGTTCAAATATACTAGTACCACAATGCAATATTCCCGATTGAGCAACATTATTTAATGCAGTTATTTTCCAAAATATGCAGGAAAAGTAGCTTAAAAATTTGAGCAATATAGAAACAATAATAGATTAATAGTAATAGCCTCACTGCTTTTTCTAGGGCACCCTTAATTAAGACAACTCCAACAGGCCTTCAAAACTTTGCTCCAATCTTTTGATTAGTTTAAAATGCAAATTCTTGTGTAAATGTAGTATGTTCGAGGCACAATAAAATGATCTCTAATTGGAAGAAAAAAATCCAAATGAATTACTTCAGGTTATTTGTTATAAAATGTCAGACTACACCATTAGTTGCAGTGGGGGATCCCATGGTATTTGGAGAGAATAAATTAGCTCTAGCACATTTATTTTGACTTAATTAATAAGATAACCTAAGTGATTTATTTGATTCCCCAGACTGTATGGCACAATAATAACCTACAGTGCGAAGTAAATTTGCTAAATGTGTTCAACTGGAGAAGGACAACAAGAACAGAGTGAGACTGCAATTACTGTCATATTCGTGGGGAGGAGGATCCTAATAGGGAGATTTTCTGCTCCACGTCAGATCAAATGAAACTGTATCCTGGTGGGTTGCAGATTTTTATTTCTTTTTTTAATTAGAAGATGCAAGCAGTTTGATAAAACTCCTAAAGATCATGGTTCTTCTGGTTGTCGTCTAATTGTATATCTTTTAATTCTTCTTTCAAACATAATACTCACATGTGAATTATACTGCAGTGAATTAACTGAAAGGACCAAAAACCATCAGCTTTTACGTCCATCAATAATAACACAAAAAAGTATTCAGACTGGATAACCAAAGATCTTCTATTCATTTATTATTCATTTTTCAGGTGAAAAACATGAACTGACCTTTTATATAATGAGGAGATTAAACAAGGAAGCCCTCAAATAATTACATTTTTAAAATAAAATGAAATATACGAGTTTAGATGTAACATGTTTTATATTAAAATGCTTTATGTTTATCTAGACAAAAAGTTCACGCGTCAAATTTGTTTTTAATGACATGAACTGTATTATCAACAGTTAAAATGTTATTTGTGCTGATCCACATAAAAATGATACAGCTGTGAAATACATGTCTGACTATTAAACCAATCAATATTTAAAGATAAATAAAAAAAATTATAAAGGCAAAAGTAAAAAACACAAAATAATAATAATTAAAGGCAATCATTCCTAATATTGTTGATTTACTACCACGTTAAAGTAAAACTTTGAAATACTCAACAGTCAGTAGCCACAGCAGTTGGGATGTATGGTGAATTAATTTAATTGATTTCCTTTACTTATCAATATGTTTGTGTCAGATATGGGTCCAATGTGTTATCACATTCTTATTATCTGTGTTATCACCATTTTGGACTCTGTGGCACCATTTAAACTGGTGCAACCTAAAGCCAGATCTGAACCCTGGTTCAATGAAAAAACTCTTGCAGCCAGACAGGAGTGCCGCAGAGCTGAACGGAGATGGAAAAAGGATAAACTGGAGGTTTCATTTCACATTTTAAAGGACTGTCAACGTCAGTACCAGAACATTGTTAAAGAGGCCAAAAAACAATACTTGTCAGACATTATCACGTCCAATCACAACAACCTGCGTGTCCTTTTTGAAACTATTGACTCTGTCCTGAAGGCCCCACAACCTGTCTGCCATGAAGCCTCAACTGAACTCTGTAATGACTTCCTGCAGTTTTTTATAAATAAGGTTGTTACCACAAGGGCCCTTATTTCAGCCCCTGCTTTTGACCCCTCCTGCTTGGTCCCCTGCCTGGCTGTGTTCGATAGATTTGAACCAGTGACTCTGACACTTTTAGAGGATATGGTTGGCCATATAAGCCATCAGGTTCCCCTCGTGACCTTGTCCCCCCTCGTCTGTTAAAAGAGGTTTTTTCCAGCATCAGGCAGGTCAATAGCAGTCTGTCCTCAGGTGTTGTGCCAATAAGTTTTAAACATGCGGTGGTGCAGCCCCTGCTTAAAAAGCCCAGCCTAGACCAATCTGTCTTAGCTAATTTTAGGCCCATCTCCAAGCTGCCTTTTATTTCAAAAATTTTAGAAAAAATTGTGTATTCACAGGTGAAATGTTTTCTGGACGAGCACAACATAATGGAGGTTTTTCAGTCTGGCTTCAAAACTCGCCACAGCACAGAATCAGCTCTAGTCAGAGTTTTTAATGATATTCTTATGGCCAATGATTCTGGTGAACATGTGGTTCTTGTCTTGCTCGACCTAACCGCTGCCTTTGACACAGTGGACCATAACGTTTTAATATCACGTTTACAGCACCAAGTGGGTATCTGTGGTACTGCACTGAGCTGGTTTAGGTCCTATCTGGCAGACAGAACCATGTCTGTGAACATAGCTGGTTCTGAATCCTCCACTGCTCCTCTGTGTTTTGGGGTTCCACAGGGCTCCATTTTAGGTCCCCTGCTTTTCTCCCTTTACCTACTTCCATTGGGATCAATCCTCAGAAAGCATGGGATCTTTTTTCATTGTTACGCCGATGATAGTCAGATCTATATGCCACTAAAAAAGAAAGATGCCTCCTCAATCAGGCCACTTCTGTTGTGTCTTGAAGACATCAAAGCTTGGATGTCTTTAAACTTTTTAAATTTTAATGAAAAGAAAACAGAAGTGATGGTGTTTGGTCCTAGTGGCTCTTGTGAACCTTGCCCTGTTGATCTGGGCCCTCTGGCACCACATGTAAAGAAAACAGTTTCTAACTTGGGTTTTAAAATGGACAGTGATTTTAAATTAGATTCCCAGATTGGAGCGGTGGTCAAGACCAGTTTTTATCACCTCAGACAGCTGGCTAAGGTAAAGTCCATCCTTACACAGCAGCAGCTGGAAACAGTAATCCATGCCTTCATCACCTCTCGGCTGGATTACTGTAACGCTCTTTACCTTGGAGTCAGCCAGTCCTCCCTCAGACGTCTCCAGTTGGTCCAGAACGCTGCTGCTCGCCTTCTAACTGGAGTTCATAAGAGGGAGCACATCACCCCCACTCTGGCTTCACTCCACTGGCTGCCTGTTCATTTTAGAGTTCATTTTAAGATTCTTTTATTTGTTTTTAAAAGTTTAAATGGTCTTGCTCCATCCTACCTCTCTGAGCTGCTTCACCCATACTCTCCTGCTCGGTGCCTCAGATCAGCTGATCAGCTGCTTCTGGAGGTGCCGAGGTCCAAACGGAGGCTCAGAGGAGACAGAGCTTTTTCTGTTGCTGCTCCAAAACTGTGGAACGATCTCCCTCTTCCCGTCAGACAAGCTCCTTCACTGTCCAGTTTTAAAACTCTTTTAAAAACACATTTTTACTCACTGGCTTTTAGCACAGACTGATTTTGTTCTGCACTGTTTTATTGTTTTTATTGATCTTAATGTTTTAACAACTGTTTTATTTTTATGTGTTTAAATGTTCTTGATTTTATGTACAGCACTTTGTTGCAGCTGTGGTTGTTTTAAAGGGCTCTATAAATAAAGTATTATTATTATTATTATTATCAATATATTAACTTATATGTAAAGCAGCAGTATGCTGGTTATTTGTTACTGCTAATGCATTTTTTGAAGATCTAACAAAGCAGCTGATTTAATGAGATTTTAAAGACGGCTTTTGATGAACATGATGAACATCATTCATGTCAACGGCTGTCATAAAATGTGACAGGCTAACGTTTGCTGGGCTAGTCAACGCACCACATATGTAGTATTCCAGCGAGAGGAGACAGAAGACCTATAGATAAGACCATAAACAGAGAGACAGGGCGAAGAAGGGATGAAGACTGAACAGGGGATGGAGGAGAGAAAGAGTGCGATGGCTCCACAAAGGTCACTCCTTTTTTGTAGTCCACAATTGACATTTAAACACACGTCTCAAACGTCACTGATAAAATTACGCAAGATAATGGACTGCGAGCCGCTTACACAGACATGCAATTATAACCATAATGAGATGCAAAAATGCTAATGCCTTTGTGCACGCTCCAGCCTCCTTTTGTGGGGTGCCGCAGCGTCTGTGGTGGATGATAGATGCCACGCTGGTGGTGGCAGACAGAATGGTGACAAGTGGGAGTAGGAGCAAGCGGAGAACAGAAGTGGAGCAAATATGCCACACACCCTCACAAGACTAAATCCCATCACTGCCCTGGCTAATGCTGAACCCTGAATGTTCTCCAGATCCATACAGTTAATTAATTGTAGCAGATATTCTTCTGTTTAATGAGGGGAATACTTCACAGGCTGTTTATGGAAGATTTGTAACGAAGATGTGAAATCGGTTACTTTGAATGTAACCACATAAATTATTATCATTTTTATTTTTTTTACTTTAAAGGGATAGTTCAGATCTTTTGGATAAGGGTTTTGTGGAATCATCATCAACAATTAATATATCACCTGTTGTAGGTAACTCTTTGAATACCCTCAGATGGGAAAGTCTGAGTTTAATTCTGTTAGCTTGACAATCCAGTCTGAGTGGGACGAAGACAAAAAAAGCACGGCAGCCATTTAGAAACAATTCCAGTTTTAAAATTGCATAGCAGTTTATGCAAACTTTATTATTGACCACTAGATCTGCATCAGGGCCTAAAAAATCCTGCCTGGCCCAAACTTTTATTTTTATTTTTTTATTTTTTGGAGCGTTGGT
>JBBPBX010018893.1:26371-36951 GCA_038048925.1 Garcialebias charrua
CACACACACACACACACACACACCACCACCACCACCCAAGAAATAAAAACCTGACATTTTTTGTCTTATTAATATTTTACTGCTTTTGTAAGCAAATCAGTAGGACATAATTTTACAACGTATTTCAAAGAAAGGAAGATATATTATTTCTTGTTTCACCAAATGGATATTAATATACAAATACTAAATGAATAGCCTACAAAATTAACTCTAAAGATAGGCTATTATGCAAATGAACAAAAATGTTTTTAGAGCAACATTTTGGGGAAAAACGTAGAATGCGGTTGAATGTGCTGCTCGCTTCGGCTTGTGTAGATGCCACCACTTCCTTCACCACAGATAACAGCAGGCGCGGACGGTGATCAGCTGATCCATCTGAGCTTAACTGGATATTTATTTTACCTCTTTCAACTGACCAGTCAGACCTGCCTCCTCCTCAACAGTTAGATTAGCACAATTTGATATTGTGTACAGGTAGTCCTCGAGTTACATTGCAGTTCCGTTCCTATGGCCTTTCACAAGTCGAAAATTGCAGTAAGTCGGAAAACACACAAGCCGCCACTTATACATGTACATGTACAGTACTGTACAGTTACCAAGCACTTCGCCTATCCTAACACAGTTACCAAGCACTTTGCCTATCCTAACACAGTACAAAAAACACATACAGTACATTTGGAGACATAATGAAGGAAAAAAATGATTAATTTCTTACTGTTAGCTGGGGAAGCCTGTTAGCATGTTAGCTCGTTGCACGTCTGAGCTCTGCAGCTTCCAGCTGCTTCACGCTGTCCAAACTGTTTACAGGAAGGACTGTTAGCATGTTAGCCCCATACATTTGGAGCAATAATGAAGGGAAAAAGAGTTAATAACTTACTGGGCGTTTCTCTGCGTTAGCATGTTAGCTCGGTGTTCCCGCGGTGAGCTGGTGGTGTTGGCCGGCGTGGTGGGATGCGGCGCGGCGGAGCAATCAGCGGCTGCTGCTCCGGGCCTGAGACGTCCACAGAGTTCACCGAGCATTTCCAGCTCATTTATCCGTATGAGGCAACCTCTGATTGGACACACGGTCCTCCAAAGCCGGCTGTCGAGGCCGGAGATAACCGAAACTAACCGAAAGCTAGCGGACACACTGCCAAAAACTGGCGGACACTGCCGAAAACTGCCGAAAACTGTGTAAATAGGCTTCTAAATAATAATAATAATAATAATAATAATAATAATAATAATAATAATAATAATAATAATAATACTTTATTTATAAAGCCATTTAGATCAACCACAGCTGCAACAAAGGTCTGTACACATAAAATCAAGAACATTTAAACACATAAAATAAGATTTTTAAATTTTTTTAAATTTATTTTATATTTTTATTAGTAAGATGCGTTCAGAAACCAGCCACTAGGGAGCACAAGCCAGTGTATCTCTTGTGCCGGTCCCAAGCCCGGGTAAATGGTGAGGGTTGTGTCAGGAATGGCATCCGACGTAAAACACTTGCCAAAACCATAATGCGAGTTCATCAAAGTGAAACCATACCGGATCGGTCGAGGCCCGGGTTAACAACGTCCGCCACCGGTGCTGTTGACAAACAGGGTGCCGGCGGAAATTGTACTACTGTTAGTCGAAGACCCCGAGGAGGGAAACGTGTCAGGAGACAGAGGGAGAGGAGGAAAGTGAAGAATGTAGGACTGAGGGTTGCAACTCTAAATGTGGGGACAATGACAGGCAAAGGTAGAGAGCTGGCTGACATGATGCAGAGAAGAAAGGTAGATGTTTTATGTGTCCAAGAGACCAAGTGGAAGGGCAGCAAGGCTCGCAGTATTGGAGCAGGGTTCAAACTGTTTTACCATGGTGTGGATAGAAAGAGAAATGGAGTAGGGGTGGTCCTGAAGGAGGAGTTGGCAAAGAATGTAGTAGAGGTGAAGAGAGTGTCAGATAGGGTGATGTGTCTAAAGGTAGAAGTAGAAGGTCTGATGCTAAACATAGTAAGTGGTTATGCTCCACAGGTTGGATGTGATGGGGAGGAGAAAGATAAATTTTGGAAAGATTTGGATGAAGTGATAGAGAGTATTCCCAGGGAGGAAAGAGTGGTGATTGGAGCAGACCTGAATGGACATGTTGGTGAAGGAAACAGAGGGGATGAGGAAGTGATGGGTAGGTTTGGTGTCAAGGAAAGAAACCAGGAAGGACAGATGGTGGTGGATTTTGCCAAGAGAATGGAAATGGCTATAGTCAATACCTATTTCCAAAAGAGGGAGGAACATAGAGTGACCTATAAGAGTGGAGGAAGGAGTACACAGGTCGACTACATTCTGTGTAGAAGAGGAAACCTGAGAGAGATTGGAGACTGTAAGGTTGTGGCAGGGGAGAGCGTGGCCAGACAGCATCGGATGGTTGTGTGTAGAATGACTGTTGTTGCGAAGAAGAGAAAAAGAGTAAAATCAGAGAAGAAGACCAAATGGTGGAAGCTAAAGAAGGAAGAATGTTGTGAGAAATTCAGAGACGAGCTGTTAAAGACTCTGGGTGGTAAGAAAGAGCTTCCAAGTGACTGGGCTACTACAGCAACAGTAATCATGGTACATCCAGACCGAACGCGATTTCAACTGCAGGAGCGTCCGGTTTACATGCAAAGTCAATGGGGGACGCACCTCCAGGCGCCTCCTGGCGTCTGGCGTCACGTCGCGTGCGTGTTGAGCGTGCTGGAAAGCGTTTTCCGTGCACGTGAACCCGCGTCAACCTCCAAAGCACGCCTCCAACATGCTGAAGATTTCGCCGTTCAAACTTTCTGACAATGTGCTGTAGGAGTGACAGATAGCTTCAAGGTGGAGGTGGGATTGCATCAAGGATCGGCTCTGAGCCCCTTCTTGTTTGCTCTGGTGATGGACCGACTAACAGATGAGGTCAGGCAGGAATCCCCATGGACTATGATGTTTGCAGATGACATTGTGATCTGTGGTGAGAACAGGGAACAGGTGGAAGAGAACTTGGAGAGGTGGAGGTATTCACTTGAAAGAAGAGGAATGAAAGTCAGCCGTAGTAAGACAGAGTACATGTGTGTGAATGAGAGGGAGGCCAGTGGAACAGTGAGGCTACAAGGAGCAGAGGTCACAAAGGTGCAGGACTTCAAGTACTTGGGGTCCACTGTCCAGGAAAATGGGGAATGTGGTAAAGAGGTGAAAAAGAGAGTCCAGGCAGGATGGAGTGGATGGAGAAAAGTTTCAGGAGTGATTTGTGACAAAAAGGTGTCAGCAAAGGTCAAAGGAAAAGTTTACAAGACAGTGGTGAGACCAGCTATGTTGTATGGTCTGGAGACAGTGTCATTGACAAAAAGACAGGAGAAAGAACTGGAAGTGGCAGAAATGAAGATGCTGAGGTTCTCCTTAGGAGTGACAAGGATGGATAAGATCAGGAATGAGATCATCAGAGGTACAGCACATGTTAAACAACTGGGAGATAAAGTTAGGGAGGCCAGACTGAGATGGTTTGGACATGTCCAGAGGAGGGACAGTGGGTATATTGGTAGAAGGATGTTAGAAATGCAGCTGCCAGGAAAAAGACAAAGAGGGAGACCAAAGAGGAGATATATGGATGCAGTTAGAGAGGACATGGAGGTAGTTGGAGTGAGGACAGAGGATGCAGAGGACAGAGTGAGGTGGAGGAGGATGACTCGCTGTGGCGACCCCTGAAAAGGGAAAAGCCGAAAGAAGAAGAAGAAGAAGATTAAAAAGATGCGTTCGTAACACAGAATCGCCGTAAGTTGAGACCGCCGTAAGTCAAGGACTACCTGTATTCTTATTTAGTTTTCTTTGTGCTGTATGATTCATAAAACTGTTTCAAAAGCCAGAGACCAACCCAGCCCTCCCATCCAGCACATTAATTTGGCCCAGCCCAGCTCTATCAACCACTGATAAAAAGTGGGCAAATTATTATTTTTAACTTGTGAATGTGGGCATGTGTGGGTGTTTATTTGTCTGTAATGTTAACAAAATATCTCATAAACCAGTGGATGAGTGTTAATAAAGCTTTCAAAAAGCACTATGAGCACATTTATGAATGATTAACTTTTGGAGTCAATTAGATTCAAGATTCAAGATGGCCACCACAGCAAAGCACCCTTAGCAAGCACAAAAAAAAATGCTGTATTTCAAAAGGTTTACTAATATTGAGATACAATCTGGTGTCGTAGTCGCCAAAAGTCATCCGTTTACGCTGAGTGCTAACAAATAACGCAAAACTTTTGCTGCTGACTATTAGACTTTTGATTTTACCATTGACTATTATATTCAACTTGAAATAAACCCAATTCAAGGTGGCTACCACAGCCAACTAATCATGGCCAACATAAAAAGGCCAAAACTCCCTCAGTTTTACAAACTTTGAGTTATTGTTTTGTGTGGTAATAGCTGTATCATCCCAAATACATACTCTGAGCACAAACTAGTGCTGGGAAAAGATTAAATTTTTTAATCTGATTAATCACACTCTGGGGACTGTGATTAATCAGATTAATCACAATGCTTACCGGTAACTTTGTATGCTTGAAATGTAAGTATGACGGTGTTCAATAAAATGTTGAAGAAAACGTTTTATTGTCTCAAACCTGTTTTTCATACTCTGCAAGGTTTAAAGAAGTAATGTTTCAAACAATTTATAACATGTAAACAATAGAGTAAGCCCACAATATACATATATAGAAAAACATTTTTTCTGCATTTCAATTGAACCTAAAGTCCACTTGTGTAACATATTTACAGTCACATTTATCGTAACGTACTCAACCTTCAACCAGTCACTTAGGCAGACTAACTTGTTAACATTTTCAGATGACAGCGCTAAACTTTTTTTCTGCATTTCAAATGAACCTAAAGTCCACTTGTGTAACATATTTACAGTCACATTTATTGTAACCTCAGTTGCACGGGAGGCGAGCTGCTCTCTTCTTCTGCTGGCGGTTGGCAAACGACTTTAAGCGCATTACTGCCCCCACTAGACTGAAAGCGAGATTAATCTTCATTTTTATAATATTAAAGGTTCAGTCTGCAGTTTCTGTAGAACATCAGCACTTAGAAAAAATTTCAACAAGCAAAGCATTCTGATCCCTCCCCCTCAGAGCCATATATGGCTCTGCCCCCTTGTGGTCTGTTAAAATTCAAATTCAAGCTCTGTTTTTATTGGCTGATTCAAATTCAAGCTCGGTTTTTATTGGCTGGTTACAAACTTTGTTTTTATTGGATGGAAAATGGCGGGTCACTTTTTCTTTTTAGAAATGCTTATTTACCACCTGGAGAAGCAAGGGGACAATATTTTTTTTTAGTTTTTTTCAGAGATTACCTCTCTAACATCAATCTAGTGACAGAGTGAAGAAATATGTTAAAAATATATTGTTAGAAAAGTTACATATAGTAGCTTTAACTGATTAATCATTTTACATTAATCTCATGAGTTAACGCTTTAACTTTCCCAGCATTAGCACAAACCATGGTATTTATAATATTTGACCAAAACGTCTGCAACATAATTTATTAACATATGTTGATCTAAGTTTAAAATACTAACATGACAGTCGACAAGCAATATTAGTTTATTTTAAAGTCCTCTAGGTCTAAATGTTTACATTTCTGCCCTTTTTTCTGCCTTTTTTTTTTGGCGGGGGGGGGGGATGTCTGTGAGAGTACCACTGGCTGCAGCTCTCCTCTCCAAGATGTCCGCTAATTACCAGCAGCTGTCGGCCATCTACCTGATGAGATCCTGCACTACATAAGGCTGCAGTCAAGTGCTACTCTATGCCGGAGCATTAAGCCATCTATGGTATTTACACCCCTGGCCAGTATTTCTGAGATATCAGAAGATTACCTTGTTTTTTGTGCCTGCAGTTATCCAACTTTCTTGGGTCCTGTCCAGTCCTGGCTCTCCCTTGGTCCTGTTCCTCATTCCTTGTGCCTTGCTCTCCAGCCACTTGCCCGCCTTGTCTGTTCTGTCCGTTCCTTCATCTCTGAAGCTCAGTGTGGATCAACTCTGTAACTCACCACCGCGACCAAACCTGTAACAGAAAAAAAAACTACCGGATTAATATCATCACTCTGCTCCTTCAACCAGACCCTCTCCTTCTTCTGCAGATCATCTGTAAAGAATACAAGCACTGTAAATAATAAACACTGTTCTTTTCCTACTCTGTCTTGTCTCGTTTCTGGGTCTTGTATTAATCTGGGTTCTCTGAATCATAACAATGTCCAACATTTCATTTCACAGTATGACAGTAACCTGCAAATACTGTAATGCTGTAATATTTCTTTTAAACAATAATGTTACTGGTATGTGCAGTTTCACATTATTGTTTGTTGTTTTAATCACTCTCATGAGAGTGATTAAAAGGTCTTTGAAATACTGTTCACATGGAAAACTATAAATTATTTAAGATTTCAGTTGTGTTAGGATGGTAGCAATTATGTTCCCGACTAGCTGGTAGCGCATCAATCCAGTCAGAATTAAACAATTTATCCAAACCGACGTCAATCAAAGAGCTATCTGCAACAGGTAGGATTCTACTTGTTCGAAACTTTCTCACAGAATCCCACCGTAAGAAATAGGAACTATCACAGAAGTCTAAAATCTTGCAATTTAGTTGATATATTGGCAATAAAAACATGTTTTTGACTGATTTAACATAGCACTTCATATCTACTTATGACTACCGGTATACAGTAGTCCCTGGGGATCCGTACCCTGAAAAGCTGCAATAAGTGAAAAACTGTGAAGCAGGTATAGTAGTACAAGTAGTAAGTGGTAGTTTATTTTAGTATATATATATATACAGTATATTCTCCAGCTCCCCGGGCGCTTTCTATGGCTGCTCACTGCACCACCTGGTAGGTGGTTGGGTTAAATGCAGAGACGAATTTTGTCTGTGTCTGGGAAACATACGCAGATGACAGGAAAAGACATTATTATTATTATTATTATTATTAATAGCCTAGAAAGCAAAATGATCATCATCCATTGTGTTTATTAGTAGCTTAAAATACCTAATTACCTAAATACCTAATTAATTATTAAAATACCTAATAAAATACCTCACTCTTTACCCTTCCCATACTCTTGCAATATTTTAAACAATGTATTTAAACGAAACGCTCTGAAAGAGCACAATGTCATGATTTCCCTCTCTGTGCATCCACTGCTCTCAACCACCTGCAAGTGCTATTGGCCACGGCCACTTCTCTGCTTTGCACACAGATCAGCTGATCAGCTGCAGGACGAAGTTTATCCTGCAGTATGGGCTGCACAGAGGCACAGGAGGAAGCTTTTCTGCAGCTCTGGGCTGCACAAAGGTGCAACAGGTGCTAAATAATGTTAAATAATGTATTTTGAATAAAAATTCTGTGCCAGTCATGCGGCTCATCCATCAATAAGCCAAGTGTGTCTTTTCCAATCTTATTTTTTTAAATCGCGATAGAACAAATCCAAGATAAGCAAACCGCGAAGTAGCGAGGGACTGCTGTATAACTATTTTAAAATGTAAGCATTTTTTTCCCAGTCTGATGTTAACTATTGAGGTGAAAATGTGGATTGCTTCACTAATTAAATCTTCAAAAAGAACATGCTGTGTAGTATTATTTATTTAGCAGCTGTCTCTTAAAGCCTTGCATATAAAGGGCTAAATGCCTAAATAAAATTAAAAGTAGTAAGCAGCTTGCATATTCCTGTAGAACACTTCCCTCATTTGCAGGTTTGCCCTTTTTTCTTAGACCTGTCACCCACCCTCTACCTCCGTTGGTTGATAAGAATGGAGCACAAGACATGCTAGCAGTCATGCTGTTTGTTAGAAGCAATTAATTTCTCTAAGGCCTTCATTTCATTCAGGGTAAGCTTTTGTGCTCTAAATCCCACTATTCGGCGCTTCTCTTTTGGCCACGTAGGAGGGTATGAGAGAGTGGAGGATCGGAAAAGAGAGGCAGAGCCCGAGACAGAAGCTTTGGATGACAGATTATCTTGGTCCAGTTAAGCATGTAATTGCTCAAATGAGTTAAAATCCCTTCAAATGTCTCTCTCTGCACCTCATCACACCAGTTCATACACTCAAATATTTGAGTATTCAAAGATAAACCTAAAAGGGGTCTTCAATAGCAAACAGCTAAGACATTTTTTTTCCCTCCCAGCTAAAGAAATATTATTCAGTAGATTTCTATGGGTTTTGAAAAAGAAGGCAAGACTGTCATGCAGGTATTCAAATATCCCATGAATGTTGCACAAAAAAGAGAGTGGGAAAAAACAACTTTACTCCTCTGGGTTCATGACAAGTGAAGACTGTTGGGAGACCCTCTATCATGTTAAGAACAGCATGAAACTTGACAATCGTTTGTATTGAAGACTGGTGCTAAAGATCAAGTAGGAGAGTGAATATGTCTGCATGGGGGATGTTCAACAAAGTAAAACATTCAGGTGTAGATAATGGCTAGTTTTGCTCCACACCCAAAATGGACAGATGTATGCTTGAGAAGAAATATTGATATTCTATGACCCGCGGACCACATCTGGCCCAGTAGCTGTTCTTCAACTTGCAGTAGATTGGTGTAGAATCAGAAACAGCGCATGAACAATTGTGGACGCAAATCCAAAAGACACTAACTTTTACTTTTAAAGTGTTTGTATTGTGAAAGCGGACACTGTGGTGTAGTATCAGTACTCTCATATATATGCTTTATTTTTATGAAAATAAACTAATCTAAATACAGATCTCTCTCTCTGAGAACCACCTGGGGCCTCATGTATCAAAAACCTGCGTGGATTTCCTACTGAAAAGTGACGTACGGTGAAATCCAGAAAAGTGTCTACGCACAAAAAGATCCAGATTTATCAAACTGTGCGTACACCTGAATCCACGCACATTCCTTTTGTACATCACAATTGACGTGGAACTGAGCGCACGTGAGACACCTCCCCTGACACGCCTACATTTACATATGTTAAACAGATGCAAATTACTTCCTGCATGTGTGAAGGACATGTTTGTTTGATCCCTGCGCGATCAGAAATGATTTCTAGATTCGGGAAAATAATGAATTCAATATAATATGAGTGAGGACAAACATCCTAAGTAAGAATAGTAATAAAATGTGTTCATCATGCAAAGAACGAGTGATTGTCGGTATTTGTGTGCGCGCGCACCCTGCTGTGGTGCGCGAACCGGCTCATTCATTCATTCTGTGTGGAAATATTAACTTTGCGCACGAGTTTATTACCATTATTACTGTAAACACAGAGGAACTTACTTGGATGTTTGCTAGAACATAGATCTTTGTTTATGTAGATGATGTGAAGAAACGAGTCTGTGCGTCTTGGTGGAGACTTTTCATGACATGATGTTGGAGTCTCCAGACGCAGCGCGCGCCCCGCAGCCCTGTGCGCAGTCTGTCTGTGAAGCTTTTGCTCTCCTACAAGTTATATAAGGTGTACTTTCACGTGTCATTTTGGAGAAATCTACAATAAACGCAGATAATGAAACACCTCCAGCTGCCGTGTCGACACCGGTGAGGGTGCGCGCGCGCTCCAAGCGCGACCACTCAGCCTTTGGAATCATATGGATGAGACATTCCATTGGACATGATCCGGCTTTGTGTGGACTGGACTGCACAGTCCCGATCGACCTGCAGCTCCCTCTGTGGAACAGTTTGACCGCTGCTTCTGTATGCACGCGTGATGCACGGCTCCCCAGAGCGCAGCAGTAGTGCCAAACTGGAAAATTATTATTTCTGAAAACGGCTGATAAGCCATATCCTAGATCGGAAAACTATATCTGTTTCTAAATAAATGCTCTGCGTGTTACACTATTTATTATAACCTCCAGTAAGGCTGAATGAATCCGTTCCTGTTAAATTTATTTTTGGCACAACGTTGCGCGTCCTTTATTTCACTGCGTCATGTGGATGTAATACTTGTTAATCGTGTGTTTGGAGGGAATATTAATCATTTTCACATCTTGAACTGTTAATAATAATAATAATAATAATAATAATAATAATAATAATAATAATAATGAATTCAATTTATAACGCACTTTTCATTAATGGAAATCTCAAAGTGCTACAAGGTGCAACATATTTGAATGTCAATAAGACAAATAATAAAACAATTAAAATCAACAACAGTATCAACTCAGATCAAAAGTAGAATCATGAGGAGTAAAGTATGCTCGGTTGAAAAGAAAGGTCTTCAAGCCGCTCTTAAAGTCAACCACAGACTGTGGGGCTTCAGTTTCTCTGAAACACCTGTAAGTGTCGCCAAAGGAACAAGAACCACAGAAACGTGCGTACGCCTGCTCGGGAGCTTGCGTGGATATGTACCTGGATGCGCATATATTCACGTTCAGTTCAGTTTTGATACATACGGGCTTTTGCGTGGAAAGTGACGTGCGCAATGTTTTTGTGCGCACGCATGGTTGATACATGAGGCCCCTGGTCTATGTCAATCACATCTACCTCAAGTGAACAATTTCAATGCTGAACAAAAACTGGATTTCAAAAATATTTTCATTTCAAATGCAGTTGGAAATACTGCAAAAATGCATTTCCTCCCCCCCCCCC
>JBBPBX010018894.1:9833-23868 GCA_038048925.1 Garcialebias charrua
TCGTGTATTTTTCAATGAACACAAGCAATAAATCAATTTGTTTCAGTTGCAAAAAACTCCACTGTTTTCAGCTCCACTCTGTTTCTGCATTTTTTTTGTGTAGCTCCAGGATAGCAACTTGGCTAAAATGTGTGCGCGAGGGCATTCTGTACCACTTATCTATTGTGTTTACCAAAACTGTAAACTCAGGCTTGGCCACTATATTAATGGGCATCATGTCTTTCACTATGAACTCTGTTATTGCTCGAGTTATTTCCACATGCCATTTGTGAATTATGTTCATACTGAGTAATACCTTAAAACTAGGGATGTGCCGATCGATCGGTCACCGATCATAATCGGTCGATAATCATTAAAGCGTATGTGATCGGCTTTTGCCTTCAATTACCGATCACAGAGCCTGTGATGCGAAGTTTGCTAACTGCAAAACGTGCGACGAAAAAGTACCTCGTGGAGGAAGTTCAACGAAGTCCTTCAACACAACAAACCTAATTCGTCATTAAAATGTTTTAATACGTTTTAATAACTTACCAAAAGCCGCCTGCCAGCGCCGCCATTAGCAACACCTGTTAGCATGTAGCCCCACCGAGTAGCCCCACCGAGTCCGCTGCGCAGTTACGGGCAGTCCAGTTTAGCTGCGGCTTCAAAAAGGCTGTCGGCTTTGTTATTCCAAGTTAGCTG
This sequence comes from Garcialebias charrua, assembly GCA_038048925.1. NCBI lineage: Eukaryota > Metazoa > Chordata > Actinopteri > Cyprinodontiformes > Rivulidae > Garcialebias > Garcialebias charrua. Next base: position 10,515 of record JBBPBX010018894.1, read on the forward strand.
GGTGTCCCCCGATATCTTCTGCTTCCAGTCCGACATCGAGGCGAGCTCCAGGAACCTCTGATCGCACAAAGCCGGCTGTCGAATCTGCAGCTCCGGTTTAGCATGTTAGCCTTAGCTCATACCATGAGCTGCTGGTCTCGCGCGGTGCTGTGGGAGCGCTCGGCGGAGCGATCGCGGCTGCTGCTCCAGTCCTGAGACATTCACAGAGTTCAGGGAGTGTTTCCAGTTAATTTATCCGTATGAGGCATCCTCTTATGGGAGAAACAGTCCTCCAAAAGCCGACTGCCGAGACTGGAACTAATGAATGTAAAATGGCGGAGGCGGTATTTCCGGTACCTGGTTCTTCTTCTTCTTCTATTTAATGGCGGTTGGCGAACTCATATTAAGCGCATTACCGCCACGGTTCCTGGTTCCCGCAGGAAGTTGTTCAAAAAAGCACGAAATTATTAAAAAATAATAATAATAATGATACTTTATGTATTTATAAAGCCATTTGTAAAAACAGCCAACAGTGCAGCTTTAAAGGAGACCACAGATATGTTTTTAAAATTTTTATGGTATTTCTTTGGGGTTACCAGACACTGTTCATTCAATTTAATACACAAAATAATTCTTAGATAATCAATTATACCCTTTTTAATTCTGCCATTTTTAACTTTCGTTTTGAACGACCGGTTTATGATAATGAGATCTCGTGGCACGCCCTTCAAAGATCTGCTTACATTAACTCCGCCCTCCAAAGGCAGACGAGGAAGTCAACTCACGTTACTGCCACAGAGTCGAGCTGAGCTGAATTGGACCGCAACAGATCACAGTGTACAAGTTGTCGTGTCATTTTTTATTCTTCCTGTCATGTCCAACTCCCTCTCTCCCTCACTCTCACCGTGCGCGCGAGCTGGAGGGAGCGAGCAGTCACTGGCGGACACACATACACACACACACACACACTCACAGCGGTGCTGTCTTTTTATCTGAAAACTATCAATTTTAAATCTGCTTAGTGCTCCATTATCTGCGCCAGGAGGGTCAGAGAGGGTTTCTCCGAAACAAAAGGCTTTAAAAAAAAAAGGGGGAAAAAAAAAGATGCAATGGACAAGATGCGATCTCAGGTCTCCCGGGTGGCGGTCCAGTGCGCTAACCACTCAACCAAACTGGCAGTTGTGCAAAAGTAGTCCATCATATAAGAAGTGTAATTCTTCTTCGGTAATGTCGCCTGGACATTGCCATTAAAAATAAAATTAAGCCACGCATCTCTGCTCTCTGAGACTGGAAGAGTGTGTATCGACACATGTTGTGTAATGCAGCCAACAACGCAACATTTAACTTTAGGAGCCATTCTGCTGAGATGAACTATTCTTCTTCTTCTCCATTTGATTTATGGCGGATCGCAAACAACTGTTAGGTGCATACCGCCACCTAGTGTGCAGGCTGAGATGAACTCAGGAACCGCGTGGGTGGAGCATTACCAGGGGTTGCTAGGTGACGGGGGCGGGACAAAGGTTGGGATGGGTTGTGGCTGTGGGTTGTGGCTGCGGTTTGTGACGTAACAAACCGCAGGAAGTGCAATCGGCCCGTTTCTATCTAAGATAAATAAATATACTTATAGTAAATAAACCACTGGGTGCATTTTTTTGGCCTTAGGACTGTTTTTTTATGAAGTAAATACCCAAAGTTGAGTACAAAAACATTAAAAAGTGAATTTTGCATCTGTGGTCCCCTTTAAGTAGCAAATGGGGTATTTTAGTTTTTTATATGAAGTAATAGATGTGTTTTTTTTTTAAACAATAAAAAACCTTTTTTTTTAATTGAAAGTTAGTAAGGTAAACATTTTTCTTTGATAATGCAGTTGATAATTACTTTTATTTACTTTGTTCGCTGAAATAAATGAGTAAAAATATGTTTTTGTCTGAATGGTGATTTTATGGTTCTGAAAATAACATGAGTGCTGCTTCTGGCTACAAGATCTGTTTTCAGATCTTGTAGCCAGAAGCAGCACTCATAAGTTACAGGCAATCCATCTGATCGGTGATCGGTATATGTGATCGGCACACATATAAGCGATCGGTAATTGTGATCGGTATCGGTGATCGTCACACATAGGTGATCGGTATCGGTTTCAAAAAACCTCATCGGCACATCCCTACTTCAAACAGTTCTGTCAGTGATACCCGTCGGCTGGTACTTTGCTTACTTGACACACATTTGATTTAGCGCCATCACATATGAAAGTGACCTGGGTCATATTTGAAGAAAAAATGAAATAAATTAGAAAATTTCCATGTTGTTCCAAGAAATTGGAACACCCAAGGACCAATTGTCCTTGGGTGTCCTGAAAGGCACTTTTAAATAAAATGATTATTATTATTATTATTATATTGAAGTTGAAGCACTGGTCGTTGGCATTCTAGCCATGCTTCAAACGGGTGCGAATCTCTCAAGTGTCTGGAGAATCGATTCAATTCCGATTTTTGATTTCCGATTCAATAAAAAAATTGATTTTCGATTCTAAACGATTTTCATTCCAGGATCAATTTTCGATTCTGAAACGATTTTCGATCTGAAACGATTTTCGATTCTGAAACGATTTTCGATTCTGAAACGATTTTCAATTCAAATCATGAAAAGATTAAACAATAATGTAAACAAATAAAACATTTATTTAAAACAATGTATGCTTGTAGCAAACATTAATAATGTCAAATAATACAGTATGTATAAATGCAGCAGTGTGAATTGTGAGCAGATGGGTATATGAATAGAATGCAGCAGCTTTAATCGGGTCCTGGAGGTCACTGGTTCAGGTCAGATTTCTTCTTCTTCTTTCTGCCACCTTTCATTTTATGAATTCTTTCATATACTATGAGATATGGTTTTATTTTCTTATCTTTTGGGTTTTAATGTAAAAAAAAAAATCGATTTAGGGGCTTTTAGAATCGATTCTGAATCGCCAGGACTAAGAATCTAGATTATTTTAAAAAATCAATTTTTTCCTGCACCCCTCTTCAAACACATTACGGTACACTTTTGTGAGTTTGACCTTTTTCCAGTGCACAAGAGTAAGTAAAGATGCATAGCTTTTGTTGTATGAAGAACATACAATAAAACAAAATCCGGGTGTGGCCATGCTGCGCCATCATCGCTGATATCTCTCAGTAAATGCGCTCAATTCTTGTGGCACCGTCCGTTTTTTCTTTTTTTTAAAGCAATTAACAAGTTAAAGCTCTGATAGAAAGCGACGAGACACCAGAAACCATGCATGCCTTTACCAGCTGATGGTAATGGCAAGATACTGAGTCTAACTCTGAGTTTGATGAAAACTAATCCCAAGCACATCTGTTGAGGGTATTACGAAGAAAAAAAATCAGGACCTGTAATTATAGGGCAGTGTTACACAGACGCTCACTGTCTTCCCTGAGGATGGGGGATGACTTGCTGTCTTTCTGCCCTCAGCAACTCTGCCTGTTTGAAATCTGAGCCTGGTGGTTCAGTAAGAGCCACAGCCCACAGGGAGACAGCATGAGCTGCTGTGAGATGATAACGCAAATTTGGTCGTTGGCCTCAAGAGGGATGACGAAAGACGTTGGTGTGAATCCGTGAAGAGCTGGTGAACAAAGCCAAGGCCTTGTGGTTTACTGCACAGACTCAGCTTATATTGGACAAACTGAAGCAACTTTTTAATGTGATTTAACAAAAAATATACAAAATTGTCAATCCACAAAGGAAAATACATCTTAAGACATACTTCTGCTTGAACTTATTGAATATGACAAATTCATCCTGAGCACAGTGGATTTTTCTTTAGACTCTTTAGTTTTAGGTTTCTACCAAAATGTCCTCTGACAGTCTTAAAGACATGCATGGTCTTGTTTTATTCTTGCGTGCATGCATTGAGCCATTACACCAGGAAAGCGTGACCAGCAGAATCAAGATCAGTGGACAAGACAAAACAAGATCATTATAATTTACCACCAAACAGTGTTGTAGAAAGGATGAGGAGAAAGCCATGCATGATCTCATTCTAATGCAACATTCCTCTAGTACACCTACAATCTGGATCAATCGTGGAAACAGCTGCCTTAAACTTTGCATTAAATAACTCACACGTAAGTCAAAGTCAAAGTCAACTTTATTGTCAGAACTGCAATATGTACAGGACATACACAGGACCGAAATTGCATTTCTCTCAGTCCCTCGGTGCAACAGTAACCATCTAAACACTAAACACTAAAACATTTAATAAACATAAGCATAAAATAGTAAAAAAGTGTAATACTGTCCTGAGTTTTTTCATAATAGTATAAAAGTATGAAAATTTACACCAACACTGAAACACCAAACACCCAATGAACATAAGCATAAAATGAAATAATAAAAGTGTAATACTGTCCTGAGTTTTTGCATAGTACAGTAGTATGAAAAGTATAAAAACGTAAATCTATAAAATAAACTGAAGTTTTCTAGCGTTGACATTTGCAAAGAGTGGCACAGCAGCATATAAGTTGATGTACACAGTATATGTATGAGGTAGTTGATGTTGGTATAGAGGCAAAGTGGCATATGAAGTAAGGCACATAAGGCACATTTGGCATCCTTAGATAAGGCTAGTCAGAGAATGCTGTATATGTATCTGCAGTAGTGTAGATAAAAGTAGTGTAAATGTAAACAGTAGTAATAAATGTAAAGCAGTAGTAATAAATGTAAACAGTATTAATAAATGTAAACAGTGAATGTAAACAGTAGTATGACTATAGGCAGTAATGTAATACAAACATTAGTGCAAATATGAGAAGTAGTGCAAACTGAATGAACACATGACCGAGAGTTTAGTGAATAACCCGTTTGATGACACAGAGTCCAGTGTTAAAAACTTTGTGTTGAGTGGTAATGTGTGAGAAAGTTTTTTGTGTTAAGGCAGTTCAAATGGGAGGGGAGGCAGAGCAGGCAGAGTGTTTAGCATTCTGACTGCCTGATGAACAGAGCTGTCTCTCAGTCTGCTGGTACGAGCCTGGAGACTCCTCAGTCTCCTCCCTGATGGCAGCAGTCTAAAGCGGCTGTGTAGTGGGTGTGTGGGATCACCTGCCATGCGGTGGGCTTTCCGAGTGAGGCGTTTGCTGTGTAAGTCCTGCAGTGAGGGCAAGGAGGTGCCGACGATCTTCTCAGCTGCTTTCACGATGCGCTGGAGGCTCTTGCGGCAGGATGCAGTGCATGCACCAAACCACACAGTGATGCAGCTGGTCAGGACACTTTCTATGGCACCTCTGTAGAAGGTGCACATGATGGAGGTTGAAGCTCCAGCCCTTTTCAGCTTGCGGAGAAAGTAGAGGCGCTGGTGAGCCTTCTTCGCCAGTGCTGCAGTGTTCCTGCTCCAGGACAGGTCCTTTGAGACGTGCACTCCCAGGAACTTGGTGCTGTCCACTCTCTCCACTGCGGTGCTGTTGATGGTCAGAGGGGCATGTTGTGCATCCCTCTTCCTGAAGTCCACGACAATCTCCTTTGTCTTCTCCACGTTGAGAGTGAGATTGTTGTGTCCGCACCACAAGGCCAAGCGGCTCACCTCGTTCCTGTAGTCCGTCTCATCGTTGTTGCTGATGAGACCTACCACTGTTGTGTCGTCCGCAAACTTGATGAAGTGGTTGGAGCTGTACGATGGTGTGCAGTCGTGTGTTAGCAGGGTGAATAGAAGGGGGCTCAGCACACATCCTTGTGGGGCCCCTGTGTTCAATGTGATGGTGCTAGATGTGTTACTCCCGATCCGTACTGTCTGTGGTCTCCCGGTCAGGAAGTCTAGCAGCCAGTTACACATTGAGGTGTTCAGCCCCAGACTGTCCAGTTTATGGATGAGCTGTTGGGGGATGATGGTGTTGAATGCCGAGCTGAAGTCGATGAACAGCATTCTAACATAAGAGTCCTTCGTGTCCAGATGTGTGAGAGCTGTGTGGAGGGCAGAGGAGATGGCATCGTCGGTTGAGCGATTAGGTCGGTATGCAAATTGGAAGGGATCCAGGGAGGCAGGGAGGACAGATGTGATGCTTTTCATGACTAGCCGTTCAAAGCACTTCATCAGGATGGGGGTGAGTGCTACTGGGCGATAGTCATTGAGGCATGCGGGCGTTGCCTTCTTTGGGACAGGGATGATGGTGGTGGCTTTGAAACAGGTGGGGACGATGGCCTGGCTCAGTGAGATGTTAAAGATGTCCGTGAAGACCGCTGCGAGTTCCCCTGCACAGTCCTTCAGCACACGACCAGGTATGTTGTCAGGACCAGAGGCCTTCCGGGCGTTAATCTTGATGAATGATCGCCTTAAGAGGGGAAGGTCAGAAACATGGTTGTCCATGTGTTCCGTGTCCATGCAGACAAACTGTGTGCACACATGTTTGTAGTTCAGTGTTCTTCTCAAGGGTCTACAGCTTTCACTATGCTATGGAGGGAGGTGAAAAATGAATGTGTTGACCATCCATTCAAAAAAAAAAAAAAAGAAGAAGGAATAAAGTTCGACAGATTTCTCACTAGAAATTTTACCGTTTTTGAGTCCTTGTAGTCAGTGATAAATTACCCATACAGTATATTGATTGCAGCAAGACTCCCCATGCAGTGTTCCCACTTAATGTGGCAGCCTAGAGGCAGGGTGAAGGCACAGCACAGTTAAACAGTTGCACACAGTTGTCCACTATGCCTGGCAGACTCTAGTGCACAGGTAAGATGATGAAATTTACATCACAGGAAGAGCAAATGCAGAAAGCATGAACACTATTTCCTGTGTTAGGTTCACATTAGCTCCAAAGTCCCCAGGTCCAAATCAGATCCAATATCCCACCTGATGTGCTGAAACAAGCCCGACCCACAGAAACTCTAACTTGCATCCAACAGGAAACACAAAAAAATCCAGCACCTTTCCATGCAGGACACCCATGAGAATCCAGTACCCAAACACAGCTCAGGTTGTTTTGATAATACAAGCAGAGGCATGATCAATCTGCACATCTACCGTATTTTCTGGAATATAGGTTGCGTTGGCCAATTATTGCCAAAAATTTGGAAAAATCCATAAACGGGTCGCACCTACCGTAAATATAGGTTGCACCTACGTCACGCCCTATAGCAACGAACAGACCTGCATGTACCTGTATTTTAATTTTAGCAGGATAAACACCTAAAAAAATATATTTGTTAGCTGGCATTATTGTGAGAGCCATAAATAGGTCGCACCTAAATATAGGTCGCAGGGCATGCAAAATAGACAAAAAGCCGCAACCTATATTCCGGAAAATACGGTACATCAAAAAGGACATCTTGGACTACAATTTAAAAAATAAGACATTAAGGAACCCTGCATCCTTACACTAATTTAAAATGTCCAATAAAAGTGCTCACAGAAAACATTATTTCAAATAAAAAAATTTGTTTTAAAACTATCCCACATGAAGACTTGGCAACTGTTTTTACGTCAGATGTTCTTCCTGACGCTACCACAGACCACCGAGCTACCACAGCCCTGTGTGTGGAGCAGAGAGCTGCCATCTAGGGCACCCAGAGGAGCAGATGGTGGGGACTGAGGGCCTTGATTAGGGGCCATGGGTGGGGAAAATGAGGGTGGAGGCAGGTGTGGGCATTTCACCTCTCCCACCCACATTTGATGTTGTCGCCAAGGGGAGTTAAACCAGCAATCTTCCGATCACAGACCCACCTTCTCTAACCTCTGCACCACCACTCCTCCCAAATTTAAAATCCATTGTCATAAAGAGACCGACCTAAAATAAAGTTAAAAAACTAACAATCGTCTGTAGCCTCCCATCTCTCCATGACCTGGACGTGTCCAGGACTGTGGGGCGAGCAGGTCGGATTACAGCTGACCCCTCATTTACCCAGTCTCTGAACAATGCTGCATTCTCTCAGCTGAGACGCTGAAAACAGTCCAACCCAACACGTGAGGGATTCTGAAACTCATTCTGGCTCGAAGAACTCTCTCCGTTCCAACAGCTCGGGCAGCTGGTGCTCGAGTCTACTTCATTTTCCACCTGTTCTGCAGCTCAACCCAGTCGTCACAAAATGCAGAGCAACATTTTTTTGACTAATCTGCAACAAATGGCTCTTCCAGGCTGGGTGTGAGGTTTGGACTTCAGGGTGTCTCTTCATAATCATTCAGCCAGACTAACAGGTCAGACTGTTAAAAATAATTATGAAAGCTGAGAGCAGACTGAACGCAGGTGAGTGTTACACCGAACATTGTGATTCAGAAAGAAGAAACTGATTGTTGAGATCAACTGAGAGTGTTAAAATATAACAACATATCCCATAATTCACTGGTTTAATTTTAATTCAGTTGTCTGGAAGTAATGACTAGATCAGGGGTCACCAATGTGGTGCCCGCCCCCAAGGACCATTTGAGGTGCCCCCGGACCTGTTCGAAAAATAGCACAACTCACTATTAAGCTGCATTTAAATTTTCATTTTATTCAGTTATTCTTTTTTTGTATTTATATATATTTTTAAAATGTCTATCTTAAAAATATGTTCTTAAAAATATGTTTATTATACATTTTTTTCAATTTACGCTTTGTTATTTCTGAAGAGTTTATCAAACTGGTGCCCTTTGTATGACTCCGTACCAACGAAGTAGCTCTCAGTTTCGAAAAGGTTGGTGACCCCTGGACTAGATGAACATCTTGGCTTTTGGAGTCAACTCAGTTTAAGATGACTGCCATGGGTAACATCTATTGAGCTAATGTTTGATGAGGTAGTAGCTCAAAGTTGTTCACAACTCTCCAAGTGCTAACAAATCTCACAAAACTGCATGAGATTGTGGATAACATCATTTACAAGGTTTGGCCAAAACAACGAGAACACCATTCCTTCTCATTATAAATAGTGATGCGCCGATCCACATTTCTTACTTCCGATCCGATACCGATACTTAGATCTGGTTATCGACCGATACCGATACTTTTTGATCCGATACGGTTCAGGTATATGAGGCTGTAATAATGAATATTTTGAACTGAGACTACTGTCTTAACATTGTGTGAGTTAAACCCAATGAAGACACTCTGGGCCTCACAACAGGAAACCCAAACTTTAACAGCACACAAGAGGCAGGTCTATATCACAGACGTCCTTCTCACTCATGGTGCAGCTGGAAAACTAAAATACTGCTAAGCATTATGGGAAAGACAACAAAATCCACTCCTGTAGTGGTTAAGGGGAGTGGACTGTGTTGTCTTTCCCATAATGCTTAGCCGTTTTTCAGTTGTCCTTCTCACTCATGGTGCAGCTGGAAAAAAAACGCTAAGCATTATGGGAAAGACAACAAAATCCACTCCCGTAATGGTTAAGGGGAGTGGACTGTCTTCTTTCCCATAATGCTTAGCGGTTTTCAGTTTTCCAGCTGCACCATGATTTAGAAGGACGTCTGTGATATAGACCTGCCTCTTGTTTGCTATTAACGTTTGGGTGTTTCCTGTTGTGAGGATCAGTGTCTTCATTGGGTTTAACACACACAATGTTGAGACGGCAGTCACAGAATATGGTGGAACACAAGTGCTCTTTGAAGCTGGATCGGAAATATCGGTAGGTTGGATCGGAAAATCCGATACCTAAATTATGCTGGTATCGGATGCCGATACTGGATCGGATTGGCCCCATCCCTAATTATAAGACAATATTAGATAAACACGCCGACCATGGATGATATGCAGTCCTTCAAGGAACGCTAGTCGTTTAACACTGCAGTATATTTTATTGACTTTAAAAGGAAAAAAACAAAAATGTTTGACACAGTTAAATCTTTACACAATATAAAATCATGTGAATGAGTAGTCCCTCGCTACTTCCCGGTTCGACTTTCGCACTCGCTCTTGTGCAGTTTTTCAGCGTAAGATTGTACACAACACATGATTGCCAACTTTAATATTACTCACATGATTGGGATGGTACGGGATGAAAAATTAACAAAAAAATTAAAAATACTTCAGACAGGCACCGCCATTTTGTAGTTTTCTTTCAATAAGCCTATACTGTTTTGTCTTTTTTTCTATCCGCAGGTCTAGAGGCAGACTTCAATTATGTTGATGTGTGTTCTCTTTATCCTCTCCCTCTCTACTCCTATTGCCTTCTTTCTCTTTTACCCGTTCTCTCACTTTTTTAGCTTTGTTTTCTTTTTAGTTTTTTTCATCCCAGTGTCCATTACATCTTAAAGGAGACCACATATAGGTATTTAAAATTTTTATGTTATTTCTGTGTGCTATCTTGACAATATTAATTCATTTTAATACACAAAATAATTATTAGATAATCAATTATACCCTTTTTAATTCTGCCATTTTTAACTTTCGTTTTGAACGACCGGTTTCTTGAAGTCCACGCCCTTCAAAGATCTGTTAACGCCCTCTGTAACAGCCAGTATCTGTAATGTGTTGTTGTTTTAAAATTAGCTCCTTTTTTATTACTCATTTGACTTACTGTTAGTGCTAGCTTAAGATAACTTACCGAAACCCGTCTGAGAGCGCCGCCATGAGCTGCTCCTTTTAGCATGAGACCTGCCGAATCCGAAGCTAATGTTAGCTTGTTCCTCTTCCGGTTTTCGCCAGCTCCGCTCGTTGCACGCGGAGATTTTGGGAGTTATCGCTGTTCCAGTCAAGACAACACAAAGTTTACCAAGTGTCTCCCGTAAATTAATCTGTAAGGAGAAGGTCCTCGCTGCTGCGAGGCTGCTGCGAGGCTGAAATGAGGCTGTACAGTTGAAGCTCCGCTCCATCGCGCCGGAAGAGGGTCCCGTCGCAACCGGTCCCTAAGCCGGGGGTCCGCTCGTTTAATTTTTGCCGGCTGCGCGTTGGCAGCGATCGCAAATACACTAAAAATTGAACTAAAACATAAAAATAACAATTATACTTTATTTATAAAGCCATTTAAAAAAAACACAGCTGCAACAAAGTGCTGTACACATGAAATTAAGAACATATAAACAAAAGATGAGATGAAATCATGAAAAACAACAGTCATGTGTTTAATACAGAAGTGGGTTGAGCCTAACCAGGGGTTGCTAGGTGAGGGGCTGGACTCAGGTTTGAGGTGATTGGCTACGGCCTGTGACGTCAATAACTGCAGGAAGTGTGAATCCTGGTGTATTTATCAAAAATAAATAAATCTACTTAGAGTAAATAAACCACTGGGTGCATTTTTTTGGCACAAGGACTGTTTTTTTATGAAGTTAATACCCAAAGTTGAGTAAAAAAAACATTAAAAAGTGATTTTTGCATCTGTGGTCCCCTTTAAACAAACCAAAAGCAAATCCTAATAAAGTTTTATTTATACATCAAGTGGAGCATTGAGGCCAGCCATAAAGCTCTGCTTGTGAAAGTAAATCTGTTGGGCATCACCTCGACACTCAGACAACAATTCTGAGTGCCATCAATGCCGAACAGGACAAAGGGAAAAAAGAAAGGAAAAAAAGCCTATACATGTACTGTACTGTAACATGACAAAACAACTACACTACCCAGAAGTCAACAGTGTTTCCGGTCGCTGCTTTCTGTCGAAATGGAGGGATAGTTTTGCAACGTAAAGTCAGAAGTAACAATCTATATTAAAATGACAGAACTGGAAGGAAAATTGCAAATAATCCTGAAGCTCAATTATCCACGCGCACATCAACCTGGACAGAGCGGTGGGCTTTGTCGCTGCAGGTTAGGTCTGCTGACCAGAAGAGAGCTGCTGTTCCACAGAGCTGGTGAGTAAAATATATGTACTGTACAGTACATATAAATACAGTATACAGGTAGTCCTCGACTTACGACGCAGATCCGTTCCTACGCGGCGTCGTAAACAGAATTTCGACTTAAGTCGGAATATATGTACATACTGCACCATATACATGTACAGTACTGTATTACCAAGCACTTAGCCTATCCTAACACAGTACCCTACATAATTACATACATTTGGGAGCCATAATGAAGGGGAAAAACAGTTAATAGCCTACTTGGATGCTGGTGACACCGTCCACCTCGGTCCATCCTCCGTATTCTCGTTTACGACGTAAAACCACGTTCAAAGTACAGTTATTATTATTTTTTTATGTCCAGAGGACCAGACTTAGCTTTTTTAGAGAGTACAGTGCAGTATTCCTCCGCCGCTATGTTTACGCCGTAAAACCGGAAACTGCGTAACTCGGCTTTTCAGAAAAAAATAAATGAAATAAAATTTATGGGAGATGCGCCGTAACCACGAAACGTCGTAACTCGAGACCGTCGTAACCCGAGGACTACCTGTATTGTTAAAAATACGTAGGTTTAAGAATTTAGAATATTATAAAGAACATTGCAAGAGTGTGGGAAGAGTTTATAAAGCCTTAAAATATATACTGTATAAATACAATAGTAGTCTAAAAAAGCTAAGTCTGGTCCTCTGGACATTCAAAAAATAAAACAATTAATACCACAATAGTAGTCCATCGCTACTTCGTGGTTCGTTAATCCCAGACTCGCTCTATCGCGGTTTTTCAAAATAAGATTGGACATGACATACAATTGGCTGATTGATGGATGAGCTGCACGATCAGCATGCAATTTTTATCTAAAATAAATTATTTAGCACCTGCTGCACATTTGTACAGCCCAGAGCTGCAGGAAAAGCTTCCTCCTGCAGCTTTGTGCAGCATATACTGCAGGATAAACTTCCTGCAGCAGCTGATCAACTGTTCTCCATGCAGAGTGGGGAAAGTGGGCATGGCCAAAAGAGCTTGCAGGTGGCAAAGAGTATAGGAATCAGGGAGCTGAAATCATGACATTCTGTGCTCTTTTAGAGTTTTAATGTTTAAAACATTGGTTAGAATATTGGGGCAGCACCATGGCGCAACCGGTAGAGCCGCTGCCTCTCAGCAAGCAGGTCCCCGGTTCAAATCCCGGTCCAGGGGCCTTTCTGGGTGGAGTTTGCATGTTCTCTCCGTGCATGCATGTGTTTTCTCCAGGTACTCCATTTTCCTCCCACAGACCAAAAAACATGCATGTTAGACTGATTGGTAACTCTAAATTGTCCCTAGATGTGAGTGAGAGAGTGAATGTCTATGTGTCCCTGTGATGGACTGGAGACTTGTCCAGGGTGTACCCTGCCCCCCGCACAGTGATTGCCGGGCATGGGCACCGGCGACCCCCGTGATCCAAAATGGATGAAGCGGGTAAAAGATGATGGATGTCTGGATAGAATATTGCAAGAGTGTGGGAAGGGTTTAAAACGCCTATATTTTATATATATATAATACAGTATATCTATCTATCTATATATATATCTATATATATCTATATATATATACACACACACATATACACACACACACACACATATACATACTGTATATACATAC
>JBBPBX010018894.1:25048-45077 GCA_038048925.1 Garcialebias charrua
TATATATATACATACACACACACACACACACACATAAATATATACATGTAAAAAATATATATATATGCACACATATAAATAATAAACTACTACTTACTACTTGTACTACAGGTACTATTCCTACTTAGCGATTTTTCACTTATCGTGGGTCTTCAGGGTACAGATCCCCCGTGATAAATGGGGGACTACTAAAATAAATATAGCATTCCTACTTTGCGGGGTGTGGAAAATATCCCCCACAATAATCAAGGGACTACTGTATTTACATTTTAAAGCAATAAAATACCTGAGCTGACCATGTCTTTCTGACTCTTCTCTCAAGCCAAGCTTCATATCTGAATAGAATGGCCAATAGTTTTAAAAAACTTCCTTTTTTAATCTGCCACTTAATGCACTGATGACATTAGGAGATTGACAGGAGAGGAATGCCTGCTTTGAGTGAGCACATTTTATGCTGAAGCCTAACTTCTTCTCCTCCCAGCCTGTTTGCTGTCACTCTCAGCGCCCTCCACTCTCGCGCTAACAGTGAACAGACTGATAAACTGCTCGAGTCTCTCACAGATAAAAGCTGCAGACGTGACCTGGTGAGATAAATCTCCTGAACTGTAGTTCTTTTAAGCTTCACTTCCCTTTATCCAAAAAAAGTAACTTCTTCACACATCGTTTCAGTGTGTTATGAAACTCTTTTTGTTTAAATATTCACATTAATGCATCGTTTCCCCGTGGCCATGGTAAAAAAAAAAAAAACAAGGTCAGAGCCGCCACGTGAGAGAGTTTCAAGGAGATTATCCAACTTTTGTTTAACTGTCCAAGTGGTTTCAGTGGCAAACTGCTTAGCAAATCGGCAGTATTGTGTACCTTTACACGACAGCACATGCCTGGGGATTATCAGTGGGCCCTGTCCTGTAGGGCTGTGAGGCTTTTTCACATCTGTACAACAGCACACAAAAAATCAGCAACTTCAATGGGGTTTAACATGACAAATGATGTCTGTGGGCTCCTGAAATTCCTTCTCTAAGGCATTACACTCAACCATAACCTACAATACTGTTCCTTTGGTTTTAAAGGATTACATTCAACTTTGGACAGCTTTTTTTTAACTTCTTTCCCTGTGTAGTTTTGATACATCAGACTGAAAATGAGAGCTACTACTTCTACAAAAAATAGTAATTTATACATGACCATCAGAACAAATTATTCTTTATAAATTTATTTATTTTTAAAACAGATTGTTTTTAAACAAAATTAAATTCAGTTTATTTATTTAGCGCCAAATCACAACAGAAGTCGTCTCAGGGCACTGAACAGAAACATTCACACACATAGAAAAGCCAATTAGTAAAATGTATATCTCTAAAATGATATACTATTTGATTTAAAAGTAATCAGAGAAGCTTTGTTTATTTTATTGAATAATTTATTTAAAAAAATTAAAGAACTAGCTCGCCTTGCAGGAATACGCGACACCAGCTACCTTTAATGCCACAGTTTAAATCAAAATCCTTATTTGTTGAGAAATGTAAATCTAGACAATTTGGTCAAATCTTGAAAATAATCTTGATCTATGTGTATCATTCTTATTTGGGGTGCAGGAAGTCCTACGTTCAAATCCCGGACGAGCCCCCGTTAATTTTGCCTCCTCTTTTCTTGGCTGAAGTGGATTAGTGGATTTGAAGTGGATGGGGCGGCCGTGGTGTAGTGGTAATGGCAGTCGTCTCCCGATCGGAAAGTTGGCGGTTCGACTCCCGGGACCCGCACCATGTGTCGTTGTGTCCTTGGGCAAGACACTTAACCCTGAGTTGCTCCCGGTAGGACTGGAAAGCACCTTGCATGGTAGTCTGCCGCCACCGGTTTATGAATGTGTGTAGCATTCAATATATGTGTAGCACTTTGAGATTTTCAGTAATGAAAAGTGCGTTATAAATTGAATTAATTATTATTATTATTATTAGGTTTAGGTTTATTGTCATATGCAAGTCAAAACAAGGTCAACAATGCAAATGTTCAGGACAAGAAGAAGTTCAAGTTTGTCATTCGTATCACATGTGGTACATGAGGTGGAACGGAATTATGTACATGAGGTCCCAATTACACCCCAAAATAGCTAAAATAAAGTATAAAAAAACCAGAATATAAGGATCTAAGATATACAGTAAGCTATACAATAAACAAATGCCAAACAGTACACTAAAAGATCTAAGATATACGCTAAACACTAATAATGTAAAATAATATGGCGTAACAACAGCAGAAAGCCACGAACATGAACATGAACAAGAACAGGAACCGTTTCAACTCACCAACCAAAAAAGCAACAAGAAATACCAAGCATGCAACAAAAAATTCAAAACTAAGTGCCAAAAGTGAAAAAGAAATACACCTACAGCAACATGGTCCCGTTAGCAGCATGGTACTGTTAGTGGTGTGGTTCTGTTGTAACTAGAGATGCACTGATCAGATACCAGTATCGGTCCCGATACCAGCATAGTTTCAGTATCAGGTATCGGATCCAACCTGCCAATATTTACAAACACTGAGCTAATATTTGGTGTGGTAGTAGCTGACCATCATTCACAGCACATTCATAGTGTTAATGGCTTGCACAAGGTTTAGTAATATAAAGCAAGGATGCTCATGTTACAACCTCATGTTACAGTATTTTAGTAAAACTAAAATACTGCTAAGCATTATGGGAAAGACAACAAAATCCACTGCCTTACTGGTTAAGGGGAGTGGCTATGTTGTCTTTCCCATCATGCTTAGCGTTTTTTTAGTTTTTCCAACTGAACCATGAGTAATGGTACGTCCACACCGAACGGCTTTTCAACGGCCATGTGTGCCAGCTTCAGAGTATTTGTGTTCAATCACATTGTGTGACTGCTTTAACAGTGTGTGAGTTAAACCCAATGACGACACTTTGTGCCTCACGACAGGAAGAACCTAGACTTTAACAGTGAACAGGAGGCATGTCTTCACCACACACGTCCTTCTTATGGTGCATCCACACCGAACGGCTTTTCAACTGCAGGAGCGTCCAGTTTACATGCAAAGTCAATGGGGGACGCGCCTCCAGGCGCGTCTTGGCGTCGGGCGTCACGTGCGTGTTGAGCGTTTTGGAAGTGGCATTTGAGCGTTTTCCGTGCACGTGAACCCGCGGCAGCCTCCAAAGCACGCCTTGAAAATGTTGATGATTTTGCCGTTCAAACTCGTGAACGCGTGTGTCAACCAATCAGGGAGAGTCGGGGGGAGGAGAGAGGGGGAGTCCGCTATGTGACGCGGAAACGAGGGGACGGGTATTGCGCAACTGTGTGACGTATTGTTTGTGAGACACGGAAATAACCCGCAAAGTCGTGTTCAAGTATGGAGGAGAAATAAAAAGGAGCTTGCCTGGCGGAGTGCCAATGAGGAAGTCAGGATATCGGGTAAGTTTTGAATTGTGAACTTTTCACGTTTAGCAAGTAGCTCTGCTAGCTCCTCCCCCACCCCGCCGCCACGACGCCGCAGCTTCACATTCCAGTCTGGACACCACTGGGTCCAGTGCGTCCACTTGCGTGCGTGACGAGCTTTTTTGCCGTTGAAAAGCCGTTCGGTGTGGACGTACCATTACTCATGGTTCAGTTGGAAAAACTAAAAAAACGCTAAGCATGATGGGAAAGACAACATAGCCACTCCCCTTAACCAGTAAGGCAGTGGATTTTGTTGTCTTTCCCATAATGCTTAGCAGTATTTTAGTTTTACTAAAATACTGTAACATGAGGTTGTAACATGAGCATCCTTGCTTTATATTACTAAACCTTGTGCAAGCCATTAACACTATGAAATGATTACCTGCAGTGTTCCGTCAGTGAGGACTGAACTTGGAAAAAGGGCCTTCTCCTATTCCGCTCCTGCTTCATGGAACATCTTACAAAAAGATCTGAAGCTCTCGAACTTGACTTCTCTAAATGGTTTTCAGAATCTGTTGGAATCCTGGCAAAAACCAATGCAGATTTGTTCCTGTCTTTGATTTTATACGTCTACCTTATAATGTTTTGCTAGTTTTTTGATACTTTGTAAAAAAAAAAAAAAAAAAAATTGTTTTTCTCTTTTGTTTTCTATTGTTTATTGTTTGTTTGTTTGTTTATTGTTTAAGGAAATTCTACCATTGCTGTTCATTGTTCTTTAGTTTTAGCAGGTCGCTTTCGTAAATGAGCCCATGAGGTTCAAAAGATTTACCTGACTAAATAAAGGTTGAATGAATGAATGAACTATGAATGTGCTGTGAATGAATGAATGAACTACCACACCAAATATTAGCTCAGTGTTTGTAAAATCTACTGATTTATCACCATTTTTGCATTGGCTATGGTCAGATAGCTGATCCCACGGCCATTTTTGACTGGACTCCAACATTAATCATATGTGCATGTGAAGATTACTTTTGGTTAGAGTTTTATTAAACTCTGCCCTCTCCTCCCAGTGGCCACTGTCAGCAGCAGCAGTGAGTTAATGAAGGGAAACCCAAAGTGTGGGGAAGCAGAGCCTGTGAGGCCCCTCATATAATGGGCCCACAGAAGAAAAGGGGATCTTTGTTTGGTGCAACACAAGCAGGCTCCTCTTTAATGACTTCATGTGCATGCCAATCACTTACGCCATACAATCCCATCATGCAGCTACAACACTCCACACAGACATCACAATCATGTGAGCTTACAGCATGTGATTCTTAACCCCCCCACTTCAACACAGAAGCTGCCACTCAGCTCAGAACAGTTTGGGGGGGGGTGACGATAGGGTTATTGAAATTAACTAAACGCAGCAGAAGGGTTTGTTGCCTCAGTTAGTAGCACAGCATGCAGCGATGATGTCTTGCAAGTTCTATAGACCCCCAGGTTAGGGTTAGGGGGAATATACCGAGCTAAAATACTCATAAAAAATAAAGAACAATACAAAGTATTTTCTTTCACTCATAAGACCCACTAGAAATGTGTCTTGATGGATTTGTCTGCAAAAACACAGACCACTCCTGCATGTTATTTCTTTTTAGGCGGCTGTTACTGAGTGGTTAGAGCAGTCGTCCTCTGATGGGACAGTTGGGGGGTCGATTCCACCAACAGTCACATGCCGAAGTGTCCCTGGGCAAGACACTGAACCCCTCATTGACTCCGATGTGTGTTCCATCAGTGTATGAATGTGATACAGCTCCTCTGATACACTTATAGATCTAGAGTGCTGTATGAATGGGTAAATGAGGGCACATGAAGAGCTTTAAAGGTATTGTGACATGATGTTGGAAATTTGCATATTTGTCACAACATATATATCTCATAACATTCAGCTCTGTTCCCCGCGACCCGACCCCGGATAAGCGGAAGAAAATGGATGGATTCAGCTCTGTTCGTTTTTGCAAAATAAATTATAAATTTATTAAATTTTCATTCCAAGTTATGGTAGTTTTTTCTCTGGGACACGCCCCTAAAAATCTGCGCACTTCCGCAAAACGTCATTGTGACGTACCCGTGGGTAGCCACTGCTCCACGCGCATGTAAATAATAATGGCGGAGCATGTCGAACAAACACAACCTATTGTTAGTACATGAATGTATTAAAGCATTCGAAGGGTTATTATTCATCCTATACAGTTATTGGACACTCGATCAATTGAAAAGTGATTTAGACACGGTTTATCTGCTATCCCCCTCCCCTCAGGTCAAGAGCCTCTGTGTCATCCTCGACACCACTCTTTCCTTCACTTCACACATCAACAATATTACTCGGTCTGCCTATTTCCACCTCCTCCACCTCTTCTTCCGGCTCTCGGCAAAGCAAGTCGCATATCTTTTTGCTCCTACCCTCCCTAAGTTTTCCTCCTCCCTGCTTGCTTTTTGTCTCGTCCGTGACTCTTCAGCGCTCACTCGAACCAATTTGCGATGGAGTTAATAAATTGGGCTGTTTCATCTATAGATAAGATTTTTTCCACGAAGCGGACCGGGCCAGGAGAAGCGGCCTGCCCCTCTGACACGCACGCTGTCGGATACATGATGGACTCCTGGGGACAGTGGCAACCCATGTGTTTGACCGTCCTGTCTGTCGAAGACGTGGAAGATTTGTGGATTATTGGGATATTGGTGGCAGCTGCTCTGTTTTTTGGCGTGAGCGGAGCTGTCTGTTACTGGAAGATTAGGAAGACTGCGGCGGCTATCGGCGCGCTGGCCAAACTTCCTGATCAGCAAGAATCTCTGATCCGGGCTGTGAGCTCCTCAACCCAGCTGTTGTACGAACTGAACCGCACGATAGGAGCGGCGGGAGACCACCGCGGACCTGCGGTGCGCTTTGGAACTCGTTTACAGCCGCCCGGCATTAATCAGGGCACGGATGGGGGTTCGTAGCTTCGGAACCTCATATGTTTCGGCGATTTTGGACCTGAACAGCACCTGGACCTTGGAAGGCTGCAGTCAAAAAGAACACTGTGGCCTGGATTGAAGATAAACAATAACTATCTAATCTAGTTTCTGCACGACCTTGGAAAAAGAAGAAGGCTGTTTGCTGGAAACTATTCTCCTGGAGTGAAGCTGAGAGACACTGCTGACCCCCCCCCTCCCCAGAGGTCTCTGGGAGTGTGCTCGGAGGCGCCAAGCTTAACAACTGCTGAACTGTGTTATCTGAGTGCTGCTCACAGACTCTTTTGATCTCCTTGCATGTCGTCAAATCTGCAACAATGTCTTGTCTGGTTGTGCTTATTGCTGATAGAGTTTTTGGGACTTTATCATAGAGTGTCTTAAGGCAATCTTTGATAGATTCTTTTTTTGAATATCACAAATGATACCTATTGTGTTTTTCCTTTTTCCATATCTGTTTGACCTTCATCCGGAGACGGATGAGTGCGGCCGCGCAGAAGAACATGTCATGTGTTTGGAAATGCTGCAGCTTTGCACACTCCCCCTCTTCCGGACGACTGTGTATACATAATCACGTTGTATTAATTAACTGGTGCAATGTTAATAAATAAATCTCTTATCTCTCTTATCTCTTATCGCTTAATATTAACCGTCTCCGTCCTTCTCTCACACCCCGCTCCACAGCCATCCTGGTGCACAGTCTTGTGACTTCCCGTATTGACTACTGCAACTCCCTTCTCTACGGCCTCCCCAACAAATCTCTCCACAAGTTACAGATGGTCCAGAACTCAGCTGCCCGTGTCATCACTCAAACCTCCTACTATAATCACATCACTCCTGTCCTGCAGCAGCTCCACTGGCTCCCGGTTAAATCACGCATCATCTTCAAAATTCTACTCCTCACGTTCAAAGCTATCCACAACCTTGCCCCTCCTTATCTATCTGACCTCCTACAAATCTCCATCCCATCACGCTCTCTCAGATCCTCCTCTTCACTACATCTCCATGTACCCTCTGCCCGCCTCTCCACCATGGGGAGCAGGGCCTTCACCTGCTCTAACGCCCTACCGCCAGACCTTCGAAACACCACCTCCCTTTCTCTGTTCAAGACTGCCCTGAAAACCCATCTCTTTAGACTAGCTTATCACTAACTTTACTAAATGTATTTTTATCTTCCATTTTATATCCTTTATGTATTTTATATTTCAATTTGTCACTGATAATGTTTGCTCTGTATTACACTGTGTTGGTTTGTTAAGTGTCCTTGGGTGTCCTGAAAGGCGCTTTTAAATAAAATGATTATTATTATTATTATTATATTTCATACACAGTAGCTAAGTGAGGATAGCTTCGTGATGTGGCTTCTTTGTTCTTGGGCTGAGCTAACAGAGTCCCGATCGCGTCTGAGATCTATCATTTTAAGACAGTAAATCATCCAAAACTCTCATTAATAAGCCCTCCCTGAATAAAAAAACTTACTGATGTTACTTGATCGCGCAGACATAATTTAAAAATACATAACAAGCAACGTGTGTTTGCTCCTGTATCTCGGCTAGTGTGTTAGCAGCGAACAAACACAACCTATTGTTAGTACATGAATGTATTAAAGCAATTGAAGGGTTATTATTCATCAAATACAGTTATTGGACACTCGATCGATTGAAAAGTGATTTAGACACGGTTTATTTCATACACAGTAGCTAAGTGAGGATAGCTTTGTGATGTGGTTTCTTTGTTCTTGGGCTAAGCTAACAGAGTCCCGATCGCGTTTGAGATGTTTATGTTTATGTTTATTGAATTTGTTAATTTTTTTTACAAAAGAAACAATACAAGACAATCCCATAAATGATAATGTACAAAATGTAAAAAAATGAAAGGTAGCAGAAATAAAAATAAATCTTATTATATCTGCCCCATTTTTCGAACAATCAGATTAAGCAATAATAATCTTCAACCAACAGTACAAAATGACTAACTCTTTCTAATTTTCTAACTAATACAATACACATTACGCTATTTCATATATCATTTTAAGACAGTAAATCATCCAAAACTCTCATTAATAAACCCTCCCTGAATAAAAAAAATTACAGATGTTACCTGATCGGCAGTAAGATGGTTTCTGCAGACATACGACTCTTTGGTAGGACACTATAGGTCCCTCTTCTCTGTACTTGTCCATTATAGGTGAAGTTTCTCATCTTTTGGGAATTTGGGAATGCTCACTTGTTCACTGCTGATATTAGAACACCCAAATGCGCTACAACGTGACGGCATTTTTCAAGTTACACAAAAAAAGAGGCGATCTTTCAGAAAAATTATCTGTATGGCAAGCAGTTACCACACCAGACAAACGGGCAAGGCTCTGCCTTATGCCCAGTGCCCACATGTACGTCACAATGACGTTTTGCGGAAGTGCGCTGATTTTTAGGGGCGTGTCCCAGAGAAAAAACTACCATAACTTGGAATGAAATTTTAATATATTTATAATTTATTTTGCAAAAACGAACAGAGCTGAATGATATAAGATATATATGTTGTGACAAATGTGCAAATTTCCAACATCATGTCACAATACCTTTAAGTATCTTGATAAGATAGAAAGACGATATAGAAGTACAGTCCATTTGCCATTTATTTTGCTATAAGGATGGCTCATTTTTGGTGACACATATAGACCCTAGACCAGAGCTGTCAAACTCTGTTACAAAAGGGGGTAAGATTTTTAAACTTTGTCTAAGCCACTGGTCAATTTCAGTTAATACCCAAAATGTTTTCTTGGTTGCATCAACAAGTTTGATTTGTCTCGTTTGATGAGCTCTGTTGTTCTTTGCACATCAAAATCAAAGATTATAGAAAAATCCAACATTTGTTCTGGCTTCAAAATTAGCCAGCTGTCATGAGAAGTCTGCAAGAAATGAAGAAATTATCTGTTTTTATTAAGTAAAATGAGGTGATAAAAATATTTTGTATTTAAAATATCTTGGGGGGGGGGGCAGATAAGATGTTAGCTGGAGCCAGATTTGGCCCGTGGGCGTCGAGTTTGACATGTGCCCCAGACTAGTGGTTCTCAAACTTATATTGTTAGGTTCACTTTGGAGAGAGGCATACCAACCAACATGTCATTGTTGATTTTTTAACTTTATCTACCCAACCAATGTCTGTCTGCTTGTTTTGTATATAATGTATATAGAAATCTGTCATATCCTGTTGGTTTTGAACTGTCAACATCTATTTACTGTGATTGTAGTTTTCTTTATTTTCTTTTTTGATAAATGCAAATGTTTATTGTCATTTACCATGTGACGTGTGCTGCTGACCAATTGACCAGGTCACCCTTGTAAAAGAGATCTCGAACTCAACGGGCTCTACCTGGTAAAATAAAGGTGATTGATTGATTTATTGATTGATTGATTGATTGATTGATAGATTGATTGATTGATTGATTGATTGATTGATTGAAACTTGTCCACGCAACACCTTAAATATGTGACGGACGTCCTTGTATCATTTTTCAACATCAAGAATGAACTCAGCTTAGCAATTCTCCCTTAAAATCCTCAGTTTTAGTGACAACACAACTCTCAATTTTCTAAATTTACATTGTGGTGAAGAGAAGAAACAAACGTAGTACAAAGGGGATTTGTTATTTGTTGTCTTGTGCACCCCTTTAATTAGGTTAGGGCTGCAACGAGGTGTTGCAATGTTAGTTCTGCCAGCAACATGTTCAGAGAGTCAGAGAGAGTCAGAGAATCTTTATTGTCATTTGCACCGCATGTGGTACATGTGATGAAATGAGATTATGTACACAGGGGCCCAGTTACATTCAACAACAAAATGTAAGAGAAAAACAGTAATAACATCTAGGATTAACTAAGAAAAACATCAACTAGAAATACACTAAGCACTAATGTAATAGAAAAACAAAATCATTACAAACAGACAGCCGCACGAACATGAGTCTATATGAGCAAATGGTCACATATGAACACAGCAACAAGAAAACAGATCAGCATCAGCATGATGTGATATTTTGCAGTGTTTATTCTTATTATTTATTTATTCATGAGTCTAACAGCCTCAGGGTAGAAGCTGTTCCTCAGTCTAGTGGTTCTACACTTAATGCTCCTCAACCTCCTTCCTGAGGGGAGTGGGGCAAAAAGTGTGTGTGCAGGGTGAGTGGGGTCTTTCATGATGCAGGTGGCTCTTTTCCTGCATCTGGTTCCAGTCTGATTTAAAAAATAATAATCAAATAAAAAAGAAAATGATAAAACAGCACCCTGGCAGGGCATCCCCACCCCCCAGTTTGAGAACTACTACCCTTGACAGTACATGCATGCAGGTGTGAGGACGATAAAAACACAACTCTTCTCAAAATGTATGGTTGCTCTCATATGGTTCATAAACAGAAAATTAAATATTATTATCAACACATCCTCTTCTGATTCAATCCTACAAAAGTGAAGCCAAGAGCAGAATGTAACACTATAAAACAGTCGAAACATGATTCAATATTTGGTTTTGTAGCTGAAAATGGTTTAGGTCTTGTTTTATTGGAAGTACTAGAACAAAAATCTAAGAAGTTTTTTCCAACCTATTATAAGAAGAAAACCTGTTTCGTTTACGGTATGTTCCTTCTTCCTGATGTACAGTTTCATAGTAAAGCTTTACATAATCGTTCAAACAGAATGCATCATCCTGTATTTAATCACAGTTCAGAGAATGACAGTTTCAGTTTCAATCACATCAGGAGGATGAATTGGTTGTGAAGCAACACATCAGGTCTGACAGGGTGGCAGGATGTGATGTAACTAAATCTGAAATCATTTATTGTTTCCTTAAAGCTCTTTCTTCACACTCGACAAATGCAACATAAATGGCTTCATTAAAAGGGACAAAGTTCACTCATGAGTCACGTCTTTGTTATTCTACCTTCATTCAGCCGTGGCTGAGGTGAAACCTGCAGCACCGTGCACACTGTTTATTTGCACTTGTGTAATAAAGACAACTTGAAATGTATTATGATCTTAACCCGAGGGCTTTCTCTCGACAGCCCTGCTGTTTGTCGCCGCCCGAAACTCTGCAGGTCCTTGTTGAGTTACCGTTTTCTCATGAACCGGTTGCGCTGCGAGCCTGAGTGCACTGCGGCGCTGGAAGCTGATCCGTTTGCAGAAGTCAGACTAAATCAGACTGGCATCACAATGTTACAGAAAGGCATAAAGGAGCTAACAGAGAAGGAGAGTGCTGACTCAGCATGTTTTTCTGCTTATTTTTCTCCATTTTGTTTTCTACTCTAAATACGTCTGCATGTATCTGTTCGTAAAGCAAAATGTTCAGCTCTTTCAGGAGATGGGATGATGGATTCGTTTTGTTTACTTTTGTACATTTAAATAAAAATTGACTTGATTTATAGATAAATTCCCATTAAAAACACGTGGATGTCATCAGTTCTTTCAAAAGCTGTTAACTTTGGAATCTGTTTCAGCATTTTCGCTTTATTTTTGTCTTTAATTTTTTTGCTACAGTTCTGCTACTAATAGATTTTATCTAGGCCAATTCAATGACATGTACCGGTACCTGTTTTTATAGCTAGCTTGTTTTCTAGTTGGGAAAAACCAATGTAGACATGTTCTTGTTTTTAGTTTTCTACACCGCCTTACAACCTATCCGTTTATTTTTATTTATTTTTTTACTTTTACATACCATTTGATTTTTACTTCTTAAAAATAATAATAATCTCAATTTGTATGCATCCTTTAAGATTGTCTATTATTGTCTTAGTTGTCCACTATTGTCATCACTCTGCTAAAATCCGGTCTTTCTTGTAAACGAGTCCCTGCGGCTCAATTGGATTAACCTGTATTAAACCTGTAAACGTTGAATGAAAAACAAATAGTAGCTGTTTTTATAGCTTGACATTTTCCTTTAACTGTGTAATTGTTTTGTGTTGTATTTGTTGCTGCCTCTTCTCCAGGTCTCCCTTGAAAAAGAAGTTTTCAATCTCAGCTGGGTTTTTATTCTGGTAAACGTTTCGCCTTTTTTAGCTTTTAGTTAACTTTTAGCTACTTTCAGCTACTATTTACTTATATTTAGCTTCTAGCTGCCTTTTTGTTACTTCTAACTTTTTCGTACTTTTAGCTTCAGCTACACTTTTGTTACTTTTAGTGTGCAGTTTCTTTTAGCTTTGACATATTTGTTACAGCTTCTTCAGCAAACTTCCTGCATTTCTAGCTCACACGTGAGCCGAATGTGTTTGTCGTCATCAGATGGTGGGGGGAGGTATGAATTCAGAAAATGCACACATTCTTGAAAGGTTTTAAAGTGGTTCTAACCCCCCTGTGGATATGTAGCTCCGCCCCCAGACCAGATTCAAAAACCCTCATGAAAATGGGCGTGTCAAGAGACAAGGAGGGGAGGAGGTGGGTGGTTGAGCTGCGTTTACGCCCCTCAACAAACTAAAGGCCTCGTTATACTTGCGCTTTGGTCCGCTGGCTGGAGCGCGCGCACTGAGCCGTGCGGCTTCATGCGTTTACAGTGTTGCCGCTGTGTTTATAGTTGACGCACGGCGGCGCATGGCAAAGTGCTGTTCTTTTACGGACCAGCAGGTGGCAGTAACCTCTAAAACCTGTGCACATGTTGCAAGAAAAAGTGTAGAAGAAGAAATCCACCGTAGAAGAAGAACTGTTTGAAGTCACACAACAAAAACAAATGGCTTTCCGCTCGCGTGCTGAACTGTTGTCTTTATTAGAGGAGCAAATCATAATAGAACAACAGTTATTGTGTCTTGCTGTTTTAATGCATGGAGTCAGCGGAGGAGGAAGCGATCACTTGACTTTTGGCAAAAAAACAAAAGAAAAGTCCAGATCGGGATGAAGAAGGGGAATTTAATACATTTGTGTCACAAACAAAACATTCCTCTATGCGTCGCGACGCCGTCTCCACGACCACAGCGGCGCAGACAGCTGCAGGCTCTGGCGTGAAGAGCGTGAAGGCTGTCGGGTGAGGTCCCCACCCGACCTGTCAATCAATTCAGTAGCGCCCACGGCGCGCGCACTAGCCTTGCAGAGTTTGAAAAATTCTGAGGTGCGCGACACGCGCCAAAACAACGTGCGTGGTCTACGCGCAGGGGCGGGGACAGTGATATTGCAGCACTTTGGGGGCGCGCACCCTGGCGCACTGCGCGACGCGTCAAGTATAAATCTAGCTTAAAACAAACTAAAACTCCAGCAAAAAACTTACAGCAAGCAAAAACAAAGAATAAATATGTAGATGTATTTATCTATTCCTACCCGATCTATCCAAAACAAAAGGCCCCCCCCCAAAAAAAAGAATAATATCACAAGGTATTCCGTGACCGAGGTTCGAACCTGGGTCTGTTGGATCCCAAACCCGCACCTACACCATTGCCCTATCGTGGCATATATGCATTACTCGTCCATCGCAATATAAGAAAACAAATACAACCAAATAGTTTTGATGTAGTGAAAAGTATTCCTAAAATAAGTCAGTTAAAAATTTTAACTGACTTATTTTATACATATACAAATAACTATTGCCATTCCGAAAACTATAATATGCTTCTTTGCAGTACTTTTCCGGAGTGCAATGTGCCACTTCCATATAAGGTATGAACTGCAGCGAGGACCTTCTTATCTCTGCAGGGGATTGGCTCTGCTTGAACCACTTTTGTGACGTCAGAGTGTACAAGACACATCAGAGTGAACAGTCCTTGACCAATAAGAAAATTTAGCTGCAATACCTATGTTCAACCCATAGGGTTACCGTTACTAACGGGTTACCGTAAACACAAGACCAAATATTGCCAATTTAAACTAATACGCACAAATTTGTGAAGATTAACACAGACATAGTGCTATACAACATTTTAGACACATTCTAGGGAGTTTATCAGCTAAAAAAAAGTAAATTTTGAGTTTAGTCCCTCTTTAAGTTGCTCTTCAAACACGACCATCTAACGCAGACTCAGACCTGAGCCTCTGAAGCCACAACTTCAGCTCCCAGGTGGCGTCTGGGACTCGGCTCAGTCCACCTCTACGAGATATCAAACCGAGGCCGGTCCTGTGGAAATAGCAGACAGAGGGGGCCTGTGGAGCATCAGATGTCAACAGGGACCAGTTGCTGGAGTCTCAGACCAGCATACCCCCCCTCCCTTCATGCTTCCAGCAGCTGTGTCTTCTCAAAGCTCACATTCCTGCGGCACAGAGTCACTCCACTCTCATCACCTGTGCCCATCTGAGGCCAGGATGATCATGCAAAAAAAAAAAAAGACAATTTTCTTCTGAGTCATGCAGTGTGGTACAACATAACTGCACGCTTGCTTCTAACCAATCAGAAGATGCTTTGATGTGAGAAACACCACAGTGCAGATATACTGTAAATCTAACAGGAGTAAGTTAAACACCATTTTCAAACCAGCGTGTCCATTCCCTCGTTGTCCCACCTCCATAAAAGACACAAAGGTGCATTAGAAGACAAATTCTCTGAATGAATTGTGAAAATGAAATCCACTGTGGAGTATTTTGAGACGAGGATGCTCGAGCTGTCAAACAGAAGTCTCTGGGGTTGACAGGCTGAGATGCAGCCATGATTCAGCATCTTCCTCACCTCAGTGGGGCCTGACATCACAACCACAGCTGCTCTGCCCACAACTTGCACTGTCTGACCTCTGACACATGGGAATAAGATGTCCCCTCAAAACTGCAGCTTCCTCCAGTTTTCTTGTTGACCCTGGCAGCTTGGAGCATTGTATTTACACTGTTAGTAGCAGGGAAGTTGAACCCTGATGCTTTCATGATCACCATGCCACCATGCATGTGTGGAAGCAAATTAACAAGTCGATTAAAGCAAATCACTGTTTGTTATTGTTGTGTGAGGCTCATTTCTAATTATGTGAACCAACCAACCATTTAATAAATGTCACTGAGCAGCACAAACTTATTTCACACACACACACACCTTTAGATGTGACCACACACACACACAGGCATGACAAGTGAAATGTTTCAGAAGAACAAGTTTGTAACAACAAAGAGTAAACTGAGTGATTGATATGAGCAGCTCCACGCCGCCTGCAGTCCACCTCCTCCATTACTGCTCACACACAAACATCTCTTACCTCCAGCTGAAGTCAACCTGAAGCAAAGAGCTCTTCTTCTCCTCTCAGGCTTTTTCTGTGCAGAGCCACCGCAAAACAAGTCACAAAGTACCTATTTTGTTCTTTGCATTCTCACTGAATTAAAAAAAAATATACAGTATATATATAGTTTTGGTCCTTTTTTTCAACGGCCTCGTCGATTAAAGTCAACAAAGTTTGAGTCCGTGGTGAAAACTTGTTGTTTTTGTCTTAATCCGAGCGTGTTCCCAGCTTGAATGAAATGAACAAGCTGTATTTCCCCGCAGCTCGCGCGCTGGAAACTCCTCTTCTCCTGTAATCAGTGCGGCCACTCAGGCGCGCGACCGTGCGCGTTCACATCGCCTGTGGGCGGGGCAAAACCCCCAGAGAAACGACGGAGGGACAACAGGAAGTGAACGCTCAAAATAAAACAAGTACACGAGACTAATATATAACTAAAATACTGGAGCTAGTTTTAACTTTGTAAAAAAGAATCCTCCGATTTTTTTACGGTAAGTTACAGCTGTGTGACAATACTTTATAATAAACGTGTCAAACGAGACCACTGGTGAGAGCACTGCTGACTTTAGCGCTTACGTGCACTGGCGAAAAATGTTACCAGGTCAGTCGG
Source organism: Garcialebias charrua (assembly GCA_038048925.1). Classification (NCBI taxonomy): domain Eukaryota; kingdom Metazoa; phylum Chordata; class Actinopteri; order Cyprinodontiformes; family Rivulidae; genus Garcialebias; species Garcialebias charrua. Next base: position 41,190 of record JBBPBX010018894.1, read on the forward strand.
TTGACGTCGCAGGTACCCGGATGCGAGCAGCAGCCAATCAGAAGCGAGTTTACTGTCGTAAAAAAACGTTTACGGCGCTGTTTGATAATGCGGTGATGGACAACGCCGCTGCCTTCTTCGTATTTGTTATTTAAACGCCTTTCACAGGTAGGAATAGAAAACGAGACAAGCGTATATCAGTGTCACAATGTCCAGCGCATGTTTTAGAGGTTGACGAGTCAGTTTTTGCTTCGTGAGTCGGTAACGGTAACGGGTGGCTAGCAGCTCGTGCTAACTGACTGTTTGAACGAACATAACAACATAACAAGATACTGTATATTTAACTGATTATGATTAATGTCTATTTTGTTAAACGTGAAACTTTGATGAATTATGTATTTTGCTGTATTATATATGAAAGATTATTCTTTGAATTGATAGTTTGAATTGATTTTGTTTAAGAGGGAGCAGATATGATAAGAAATTTTCTTCTGCTTCCTTTTTTTAAAAAATTGTATTCGTGTTTTTAATGGAAATGAAATGAATAAATAAACAGCGGTGTAACTGCATCGTCTCTCAACATAATGTTTCAATAAGCAGTGAACACATCTAAAACCGACTTCAAGTTCAACAGTGAAATCCATGTACAGTATGTAGTTAACGTTTAACACAGCTCCATTCATGAAGATCCACTGGAAATCTATAATTCTGTTAGGATAACGTTATTAAAATGTGTCATTTTAAAACTACTGTGTACACAAAACCCCATATGCTCTTGTCTTGATCGTTCCTGACTTTTTAAGGGCACTAAAAATGTAGTCATGAGTTTTTATATAAAATAAAAGTGCGTGGTTTCTAAAAATGATCATTTTTTTACTTTGGTTTGAACCTACGAAAAGCAAGCTTTATTAAACATTAAAGCACATCGTTTTAGTAACACGTAAAAATTGGTAACATTAGTAGAAGTTAACGGAAAGTCTGAAGTGAAGCGATAAACAGATGGATGGTAGAGTTTAAAATGGCCTGAAACTAAGTCATAATTCAGCTTCAGTAAAAATATTACATCAGCATAAAACACACAAAAGATATGAATGAGTCTTAAAGGTCCACTGACATCATCTTACAAATTTGCATGAAATGATAGAAGATATATATATTTTATCATTCAACTATGTTCGTTTTTGCAAACAAAATGATAAATTAATGAAAACTCCTTTCAAAGTGAGTTTAAAATTAAAAACAGCTTTTCTCTCTGAAAAATCCGACTACACGCGAATGCAACATTTGTGACGTAGCGAGGAGAAGTCTTTAGAACGCCCCATATAAATATTCATGGCGAACAAGAAATAAAACAACAAAATGATCAATCTAAGTTAAGATTTGAGCTATTTGTCTTTAGTTTTGGAAGCAGGAAGTTAGATGAGCAGAAACAGCAGGTTCAGGTCTGCACTGTATGTATTTGACTCTTACCTGTTCACCCAAATGCAACACAACGAACCGGCATTTTTCAAGCTTTACCCCAAAAAAAAGGCGATCGAGAAGCGTTAATGGCAGACGCAGACTGACGGTCCTGGTTTGAAAGGAATTTTCATTAATTTATCATTTTGTTTGCAAAAACAAACATACCTGTAGTTGAATGATAAAATATATATATCTTCTATCATTTCATGCAAATTTGTAAGATGATGTCAGTGGACCTTTAAACATTAAAGATAGCTGCTGAAGAATGCTTTGATGATTCCCTCAGATGAGTTGAAGTTCTCTTTTTCCCATTTCAGATTGACGCTCCCCGACTCTGCCGGGTGATGGATCCTGTGGTGCTCAGCTACCAGGACAGCCTGTTGCGGCGCTCCGATGTCTCCTTACTGGAAGGACCTCACTGGCTTAACGACAGAGTGATCGGGTTTGCCTTTGAGTATTTCGCCAACGAGCGCTTCGGAGTCCTGGGCGAGTCCATTATCTTCGTCAGCCCAGAGGTCACACAGTTTATCAAGTGCGCTCCTTGTCCCGATGAGTTGGCTATGTTCCTGGAACCGCTGGATCTCGCCTCTCGCCGTTGGTTCTTCTTAGCCGTCAACAACAACTCCAACCAGACGGCCGGAGGATCCCACTGGAGCCTTTTGCTCTATCATCAGAGCTCCAACCATTTTGCACACTACGACTCGCAAAACGGCAGCAATTCCCTGCACGCGCGACGTATCGCCAGCAAGCTGGAGCCTTTCCTGGGCGCGGGGGGGAAAGCGCTGTTTGTGGAGGAGCCCTGTCCATCGCAGCAGAACAGTTATGACTGTGGCATGTATGTTATCTGCATTGCTGAGGCCTTGTGTGAGCAGGTCAGGCTGGAGGGCTCGCCTCGCCTCCCTGTGCAAATCATCACCCCAGCCTACATTACCCAGAAGCGGGCCGAATGGTGCAGACTGATCCAGACTCTGGCTCAGAACGACCTCTGCCGCTCTGTTTTTCCTCTGGCACGTTGACTCCCTGCTCTATCAGCCCCCACATGAAAACTGCTGGAGAACCTGAATGCACTCCTTTAATAAAGAATATACCTACATGATATATTTCTATTACAATCTCTGTTATAGTGTAAAAAGTATAGCGATGTTGGAATCAGTAGTGCTTGAGTGAAGAGTGTCGTGTGTGTGTCCAGCGTAACTGCACAGCAACATAAAACACCAGCATGCCTATAAAACTAAAATGTGTACGTGCTTTGTGAGGCTGGAGAACATGTCGGAGAGGAAGCACTGGTTTTTATTCCCGACCTCGGTAGTTTGGAGCGAATGTAGAAATGTTTACACAGATTTATTGCTCAGGGTCATTTGACATGAACTGAATTGACAATAAGAATGTGCACATTTAGCTGGCGCCTACGTAATGTCCCTGGAGTCACTTCGTGTCTCTGTTCGAACTTTCTACATCGAAAATGATGCACTTTGGTGTGAGGCTGAGACGTGCGCTGTGTGCTGCTTTTTTTTGGGACAAAGGGCATTGTTGTGTGGTGGAATGTGAGTTATGTTCTCAAAGATTATCAACTGTGCTGTCTGATCTGATAAAAGTGGCTGTTGTCACATTTCTCTGAGGAGAGAAAAATGTTTCCTGCTTTTTATTGAAGGTCGACTGTCTTCTGATTTTGTGTGTTAAGATTAAACTATTATAGTTCGACTGCACAATATGTCAAATCATTTTACATTTAAATGCTTAGAAATGAATATTTCCTATATTTGATGCCTTCATTGTATTTATAATAAAATGTTGACGTAATCTAGAACAGCCCTAAAAGAAATAGTTTTTATCTTATTTTAAAATGAGCATAATACTGTTATAATACGCACAAGGGTTTGTAACATTAGCTCTAATCAGCGAGGGCCTTGTCAAAAGCAAAAACTTTCCAAGTGTTACAGCATTTACTACTTGAAAATCTGTAAATATTTAATAACAATTAACTTACAACCTTTAGTCTTGGCTGAGATTTTGTTAAAACGGACGAGAGGTGCTTGAATCTGAATCTTTGAATCTGCTCTTCACTGCGTTGACCAATGGAAGGCCAGATAAAAATAAAGTTAAAATACTCTGGGGAAAGATGTACCGGTAGAGTCTAAATAAAATAATTTAACCAAAATAGTATTTCATTCTTTTTACTTTCTGGTAAAAGAAAAATATGGACAGTATATTACCTCCATTTCCCTCGAGCATTAATTAATTATTAGTAGTAAGCATGAGTATTCATGTCCAAAATACAGTACTGTATATGTTTTTAATACCAGCCATTCTTTTCCCACTTGATCCTGTTCACAGTTGTGAGCTTCAGCAGGTACTGGACGAGTGATGTTCACTCTGGACAGGTTACCAATCCAGATTTAATTAACATGTAAACAGTACATACAGTAAGAATTGTTTTTTTCATGTAAC
>JBBPBX010018895.1:0-24591 GCA_038048925.1 Garcialebias charrua
TCGACTACCGTTCATGCCAGAGGTGTAAAGATTCTTGTGTTGAGAAACGACAGAGCTGAAGCCATTTTGGTCAAACCTTGAAAAGACCATGCACTCTAAGAAATGATTCATGGGGTTAGTTGGTAGAGCTCAAAATCAAGAGCTTTTTCAACATGAAAAATTATGTTTGTTACAAATGCACATAATAATAAGTTGATAACTTAATTTAATATGTTGGTCTACATTAAAATTTACCAAACAGTCTTAACTCAATATTACATGGATTTTTAACAGACGTTTTTGCCTTGACCTAACTTAGAAGTGTCTTTAGTATACTTTAAGACTCGGTGAGTACAATTATTTTTATTCACTGAACTTTCAGCTTATAACTTTATCAGCACCCAGTACAAGACGTCACTGTGGACCAAACTGAATACTTTTCCTCATTTAATGTTGCTAATGTTTGAGCTAGCAATGTTAAACTTAGCTACTTGGTGTAGCAATTCAGCCATAGTCTTTGTTAATTTTTTATTTTATGGTGGCAGCCAAACGTTGAACAATGGCTCTGAAATGCAGCAGTAGTTTTATCTTTAAGATAAAACAATGTACATTGTTGTAGTGATGAAGTTTTGAACAGCAAAAGCTGCCTGGCTGGTCCATTGTTAGGCAGGTTGTTCATGGAGCCACAGCAGCAGCACGTGGCGTCTGAAAGCGGGTGAGGAAGCAAATGTTGAGGCCAACGCCACAGGAATGGTCTAACATTATGAAGCTAGTTGTTAGAACTGCATTCCAGTGTGTAATTTCTTAATGCCCATTTGTTTGCATTAGGATAGTTTGCAAGCTTTAGTTTTTCTTGTTGTTTATCTTGAGTATACATTGTCAAAATGTACTATATTGCTGATGTGACTCATGTTGCACATTAACATATTGTGCCCATCCATGCCTTTTATTTTTAAACAGATTAACCAAGAATTCAGAAGGATCACAACTGTTATCCTGGAGACAAAATTCCTGCTGGACCAGTACTCCCTGATGAAAATGTCCCTGTTGTCCTCAAGAGCGGTGTCTGCAAAAGTGAACATTAAGCACATATGGAACATGCTGCTAGGTATGAATAAATGAAATAAATTAACTTTCAAAAGGGATATCCACTTTGTTGATGTTGGGCTGTTGATCATGACTGATACATGTTAGTGCTGTTCAGTGAATATGGACCAAAAATTTATAAATGCTCAGAATTGAAATTCAAAATCCGTTATAAGTTTGTTAATGGTCTCCTAGACGTAATAAAAGGTAACTGTTTGCAACTCTAATTTGCTATAAGGGATTCATATGTCGGATAATAATAAAATAGGCAAGAATGAGTGATGTAATTTTGATGTAACCTTCCTGGTCAAGCAGTTCAACATTGTTTATCTCATTCACAGGACAATTCTGTGGAGACGAGGAGGGAGGTCGCCATCCGTGGCTTAATGCTGTATCTTAGGGAGGAGGAGGAGGAACGCTTCAATGAGGAGGTAAATCAGACACCACTGTACAGTACTTGACAGAGACAGATGTTTGTCTGCTGATCATGGAGGACAGCAGGGAGTAAAAAATGGCAACAACACATTGTGACAAAAAACTTGAAACTCTACACAGACACAGGCGATTTACATAAAATAACTACAGTATACAGTATGTGACATTTTCTAACCCACTGCAAACCCTTTAAACATTTACATTATTTCTGACCAACCAGGATGGTGACGGAGAACTGATGAAGACTATCACAACGTGAGGTGGCTCTGATCCAGCCCGTGCAAAGATCATCTTGGAGGGAACAGAGGTCCTCACAGACGTGGATGTTCCCAGAGCCTGTGCCTTGCTCATGGAGCTGATATATGCACTCAACCTCAGCTACCCAAAAGAACTGAAAGATACTTTTGAAGTATTTCAAAATATATTCATCTAGCTGGAGGATCTGAAAGCCAGTCTTAAGGTAAAGTAGCTAAATTAAACTGTGAACAAACTGTGGAAAAAATGTGGAGTTAGGCTATCCTCAATTTAAAGAAGAAATGTTACACTGTTGTTTGTGATGTTTTGTTGAGTAAAATACATGAACTGTTGAGAGTTCATTAAATACACCTATAGTTCAAAATCATGTACTTTTAATAATGCAAAGTGTTCAAATCAGTCTGAGCAACATTAATATCACAATATTGGGTCTTCTTGAGACTTTTTTTGAGACAGGGCTGTTTTGTGTCTTTTTTTTTAATAGAGGCTACAGTTTTTTGTGTTGTTAAAATGTCAAGGTCATGTTTGAATAAACAGTTTAAGCGATAACTTAAATGTGTAATTTATTCTGACTTAGATAAATGAGTTACTTGTACTAAACAAAATTAACGTAACAATTTGCGTAGACATTTCTGAGTAGAATGAAAGGAAAACAAATAAGTTAGAATAACTAAAAGGAGTAATATTTATTAAATTAATATTAAGTTGGTTCAACTTAATTAAGCTTGCAGAGGATGAAGAAAATCATGTTGTAATGCTGAGTAATTGAGTTTGCCTAACTAGAAAAGCCTTGTGGCATTTACTCAATTTATGGCTAAGTTGAAACAACTTGAAAAAAATCTACGCAAATTGTTACATCAATTTTGTAAGTTCAGCCAGCGCATTATTTTTTAGAGTGTGTGGACTGCAATATTTTTTATATCTGGCATAATCTTGTAACACATAATCTGTTGAAACTTAGAGTATGTTGTAAATGATAGTCATCTACTTTTTCTCCAGAGCCTTGTTCTGTTGGAGGTTTCTTCCTCTTGAGGGAGTTTTTCCTTTCCACTGTCGCCTTCATGCTTGCTCACGATGAGAGTCTGCGATGGAGTTAAATTCAAAGCAGTCTGCTCCTCTGATAAATAATGTTAAATTATTATTTTTATATATGAATGTTTCTGTTCAGTGCCCTAAGACAACTTCTGTTGTGACATGGCACTATATTCTTCTTCTTCTTTCAGCTGCTCCCTTCTTCAGGGGTCACCACAGCGAACTAACTTGCATGAAGACCTTGCATTTATTTTATGCCGGATGCCCTTCTTGACACAACCACAGGCCACCGAGCTACCACAGTCCTCTGTGTGGAGCAGAGAGCTGACATCTAGCATGCCCGGGGAACAGATGGTGTGGGTTATGGGTCTTGCTCAAGGGCCCAGAGTGGGACAAACGAGGGTGGAGGCAGATGTTTCACCTTTCCCACCCAATTTTGATGTTGTCGGTTCAGGGAGTTGAACCGTAGACCTTCCGATCACAAGCCCACCTTCTCTAACCTCTGCGCCACCACTCCCCCATATCGAATGACAGTCATCTACTGCCACAGCAAATTATAGCTCTATATCTGTGGAATTCCCCGAGGTATAACCATTTCTGTGTTGGCTAAAGTCCATTAGCCGTGATGGCCATCTTGAATCGGACTGACTCCAAAGGTCAACTGGTTGTAGATGTACAGCCTGCAGGTATAATTACTTCATGAAAAGGAGTTTTATTAAGCTCTATCCAGTGGTTTATGTGATTTTTTTGTTGTCTTGCTAACAGATTAACAATGTCGACTCAGTTAATGCTAAGGTTTTAAGCGAAATTCTCATGAAATCAGCTACTGCCACGCCAAATTTTTAGCTCAAAATCTGTAAAATTGGCTGTCGTATGTCATTTTTTGTGTTTTCTAAAGTCAGCTTGGCTGTCGTGGACATCTTGAATTAGGTTGGGTCCAAACATTAATCAGTTGCAGATGCAAACTCGATAACTTTCTGCAAGGCTCATTAAAATCCATTAAGTCATGAAATGGTTTGCTGACAGACAGAGGTCAAAAGTTAATGGCAAGATTTTAAACACAGATCTTAAGCAGACAAATTAAATCCATTTTAGTTTGTGGCTCACATTTTTTGCTCAAAATCTGTGAAACTGACCGAGTTGTATCCATTTTTGTGTTTGCTAATTGTGCTCAGCTGTGGCAGCCATCTTGAATCAGGTTGACTCCAAATATTAATCAGTTGTAAATGTTTATTTACTACTTTGAGAGCTTCATTGCAAACTTTTCAGTGATTTACAAGACATTTTGTTAGAGGTACAGCGTTAGACAGTCTAAAACATTAACATCCTCCTTCGCCTTTTGGCAGCGGTTAATAATAATAATAATTCCCTGCAAATATTATCAATTAATAATTTAACTACTGTATTGCTTAATTTTATTTATGGAGTTTCAAGCCATAATTTGCAAACATTTCCCCATCTTAACAGTACTCATGCTACGCTAAAGTGCCACAACATGTAAAGCTCCATGGAGTGAGTCAATGTGCCTTTGCTGAGAGTGATCCACAGAATAAAGGATGTTGTCACTTCCACTCAGGGTTAGGCTCTGACTTGTTTGCAGCTGTAATGGCCTAAATTTGTGATGCGAGTTGATGCAATTACTTGTTAAAAATTTTTTAGCAGACTGAAGCATTATGTTAATGACATCCTGAAATAACACAGCTCGGTGATAAGACGTCTCTTGAAGGGGCAGTATATATTTTATAAAGCTAAAGGCCGTCCGTAAACAAGACGAAGGACACGCTGTAAAAGGCAACCGCAGTGTTCAGAGGCAGGATTGAAAGAATCAGCATATTCTGTACAGTTCTGTTTGTCCATTTGGGTTATTAGGGTCAGACTGAAGCCTGATCTAAGGCGACTATGGCTGACCGTTAAACCCTGCTGATCTCAACTCTCTATTTTTTTCCCCAGAATCCCCTTTGAAAACAGCTGATTTTACTTGTTCCGGGACACTTGGCCATTTAAAACTCTGCAGTTGCATTTTGCAAATACGGCTTTTTGGATCACATTACATTACCTTAAAAACTAATAGGTACACGCTGAACTGTTTGTGGTTTCCTTCATATGACATCATAAACTGGACTGTGCAGCATATTAATGGAGCTTTGCAGCTTTTCTGTATTTAGGGTTAATAGCTCCTGGATGCATCCCAGACAACATTCTCGTCCATCTCCTCTGCTGTGTTGTTGTGTATTTGTTGGTTTATGTTGAACCCTAATCAGTCTGCAAACCACCTCAGCACCTCGTCTTTCCCCAACCTCTCAGCAAGGCGCCAATTATCTAGAGGTTGTGGCTGGATTATTCAGTGAATGAAACTGCTTTCAGGAGAGAATTTAAATAGATTCAAAGGTAACTGGGATAAGAAGTGAAGTGTGGCTGAGTTCTGCTTTGAAAACATCATGGCTTTGAATTTCAAGTTTTGGTGCACCTTCTGATAATGTTCAGTGTTTTACTGGTGGGCTGCAGCTCGTTTTCTGTGAAGCGAATAATACCCAGTAATGAGGAAACTTGCCGAGATGCTTGACACCGTAGTAACCGAGGACCTGGCTGACCTGCAGGTTATTAAACATGCCCAGGTGGGTTATTGGCAGGTCAGGCTTGCAGCATCTATTTATCCTTTCGTCTTCTGCAGCCACACATTCTCTTCAAGGTTACACCTGATTGAATAACCTCCCTCTTCCCATCATGCACTGGGCTGTTTGAGTAGTGAATAACACTTCACGTTTTCATTCATTTGTATTATTATAAAATACTGAAATGGAGATTGAGTTTAAATGTACAGAATATATTTTTGTTAATTCATTTTCAAAGTGTGAAAAACCAATGTTTTATTTTAACTGTTGAACTCTGCTGTGCTTTAAATTGAACAAACTGTATTTTGTTTTATTTTATTATTATTATTATTATTAATAATAATAATAATTATTATTATTATTTTGTTTGTTTGTTTATTTTAATTTTATTTTATTTTAAACAAAATGTATTTTGCAATATGTTTTGCTGAAATTAACAAAATTTGTTATAAAAAAAACTATAATTTGAATGGGGGCAATAATTTTCCATAAGCTGCAGTGCAGTTCAGAATAAATGACAAATAAATTATCCATACTAGCACTTGTGCACCTTTGTCCAACAAATGGTGCTTTTGAACTTTGTGCTGATTACAAACCAAATGTCCCCTCTTCTCTTTATTCCCTAGAGCCCGTTAGGGGAATTTATGTAAAAATCATGGATGTTATCAATTATGTTAAATTAATGTAGAAGAACCATGTGTGTGAGTTAGAGTTGTTTTGTATGAACAGAGAGGCCTGCAGGAGCACAGAGCTGATGATTTAAGTAAAGAGATAGAAAATGAGCACTGTGTTGGAGAGCTGTATTTATAAGAGTCAGAAGCACAAACAATACTGTGGTATCCGCCATTGTTGATCGTTTCTTCTTCTGTGGATTGTAGGAAGCCGTTATGCTTTGCGTCATATTGCACATGAACCAGGGATTCCCTGACAGAAAACATCTATTTTTTCTGTTTACACGACAACGGACACCGGGACGTTTTTGAACCAGTGCACTCTGGAACCGTTCTCAAATTGTGCCGTTTTCAGAGAAAACATTTTGCGATTTTCATGTAAATGAACAGTACAAAAGCAACATAACTCTTCCATTTTCACCAGGAATTGTTTTCATGGAAACAGGGCCTCAGTGGCTTATTTGATTAATGAGACGATGAAAGGGTAATTAATTCATCCAACACTGCCATCTTGAATTAAGTTGACTCTGATGATTTATTGCTTATAGATTTATAAAGAAATGTTACTCTATGAGAGTTTTGTTATAATATACCGGTATCCAGGGATTCATGATATATTTTGCTAACAGCCAGACAGAGATGACACCAATAGACAATGCCAATGTTTTAAACAAAGATCTCTCACAATCTACAAGGTATTAGTGTTCAAATTATGTAGGGATCACTCTCAATTACTACCACACCAAATCTCAGTTCAATGTATGTAAAACTGATTCAACTATACAGTACCAGTGTTTGTGCTTGCTAAATGGCATTATCTGTTGCAACCTGTTGAATTGACTCCATTTACCGATCGATCTACGTTCCCACCCTCATCTATGGTCATGAGCTTTGGGTTATGACCGAAAGAACAAGATCTCGGATACAAGCGGCTGAAATGAGTTTTCTCCGCAGGGTGGCTGGACTCTCCCTTAGAGATAGGGTGAGAAGCTCAGTCATCCGGGAGGGACTCGGAGTAGAGCCGCTGCTTCTCCACATCGAGAGGAGCCAGTTGAGGTGGCTCGGGCATCTGGTTAGGATGCCTCCTGGACGCCTCCCTGGTGAGGTGTTCCGGGCATGTCCCACCGGGAGGAGACCCAGAGGAAGACCCAGGACACGCTGGAGGGACTATGTTTCTCGGCTGGCCTGGGAACGCCTTGGGATTCCCCCAGAGGAGCTGCTCCAAGTGGCTGGGGAGAGGGAAGTCTGGGCCTCCCTACTTAGGCTGCTACCCCCGCGACCCGACCCCGGATAAGCGGAAGAAAATGGATGGATGGATGGATGGATGGGTATACACTTTGATTACTTTGAGAGTTTCAGTAAAATGCATACTCTGTTTCACCAGCTATTTTGTTAACAGACAGTTGATTCTAACAATAGGCAAACAAACCAGGGTTTCAGCCTAAACCTTAGTGTACATTATAATAAAAGACAGTCTCTTCATTATCCTTATCCACCTATAGCTCATGCAGTTAGACCATTCTGACTAGAAACATCTAGAAAATGTTCCCACATCTTCAAAGCAGTTGAGTCTCAATTGCTTATTAGAAGTAATGAGTTAGCAACACGGTGCTGTTGTGTTACAGGTCAACATCCACCTGACATCACTGGAACTGTCATCAATTTGTGTCATTATAACCCTAATTATTTGCTTTTAACTCCACACCTTAATGCAATTAAAATAGAAAACTGGAGAAAAGAAGAAAGAGTTGTAAAAATAAAGCTTGGTGATTAAACTATGGATGTCATGAATAAAGACACATACCGGCTTCTTCCTCCATCCTCTCATTTGCCAAGTATTTTTCCTCCAAATCAAAGATGTCAAACACCATCAGCTGCATCATCATGTAACAAGATATTGAATACGATGCCACGATTTAGGGACACGTAATGAGATTGCATCTCAGTCGGAGAACGAGGATGGAAACATGCTCATTATGTCCAAACATTATTGTTAAACTAAACATTTTGTAGTGAGATCTGGTCGGCTTGTTATTTTCCGATGCGAACAATAAACATTGGGCTGATTATTGACCAGCGAGAGTTGGCTATGGGTTCTTTTCAAAGTTATAAACATATTATTAATAATGTGGCCTCTGTGTGAGCAAAATGTAGCCAAAATGTTCACATTTTAGCACATTGTTTTCTCTAAAGGTCAATTAAATTCACTCTTTTTTTAGATTAGAGATCTGATGTTCCTGTTCCTGTCAAAATATAAAATGGTTAGTCTAAGTAAGTGGGAAAAACAATACGTAACATTACATTATCTCTTGCATACTTTCATTAATTGAAAGCTATAAACTCAAACTATTTTTCCTCCTCATCAACTGCGCAAAAATACAAACTGTGCCAAGAAGTACCGGTAGTCAAGAGCTTGTGGATATTTTTAGTGTGGAATTTGCATCCCAGCATGCACGGCCATTTCTCTGATTTTACACGTTTCAAAGCAATGCATTGTTTTTGAAAGGCTGAAATGAAGAACTATTTAAACTTTATAAAGGAATCTTTATAGTTCGAGATGTTTAAGGTTTGACTAACTTGTTACTCACTGAATGACAGTGAAGATGCCAAGATTGTTGTCATCTGGTTCCATCTCCGGTGACAACTCTGATCAACTTTAACGCAGCGCTCGTTGGTTTTTCCTGTCCAGCCCCTTCAAGCCTTCTTCACCGATGAGCGCCAACGGTCCTGCTTCTGACTCCAAACTTTTCTCGCCGCTTGGTTTCAAGTCGATAGTCAGCTGAGCTCGTCTGACTAAGCCCGTTATTATTACATACAGTGGCTCTGTCCAAATGAGTGGCCAGTGCCCCGAGGGAGGAGGCCGAGCTTGTCGCTCCTGCCTCAGTAATGAAATAACATCACATTCCAGGCCAGTGCATCAGAAAACACAGAGATCAATGCTGGAGTGCTGGACTTCAATAGATTTCTGGACTGGTTAGAGCTTTTTGTCTATAAGCAGAGCTCACATGAAGAAAAAAAAACTTTAATCTTGGCTAAACTTTTCCTGTTTCAACACTTTTATCAGAAGGTTTGCAACTTATCCGACTGCTTCCAGCTCAAAGTGATGAAAGCTGTTTGCATTTCAGCACACAATGAAATTCCAATACCTACAATATTTACCCTATCCACTGTACAAAGCGTTTGGATATGCCATGTGTTTTATCATCCACGAGAGCTTAAAAATTAAGCTTCAACCTTAATCCAGACTCTGTCAAAGTCTGCCTGCCAACTGTCACCCCTAAGTGAGCCAAACCTAAATCCATATAAAAACACAGAATTAGGTCTTGATTTCAGTGGTACACAGTAGCCATCAGGTATTACTCATACTTTCGTCTTCACTTTTTTTATATATTCACTATTATACAAAGTTTTCTGTGTTTTGCTGTGACATTTTTCTCTCATGTTGGTTTTCTCCACATTTTGAAGTGTTTTTTTTTCTGAAAGCCGTGTATTTTAACGTCACGGCAGTTCATGTTGAATTTTGTACCATGCTGATTCCCTCATGCATGAATGGCATACACGGTCTTCCATTAGTTATGAACCGAGGCACGTGTCTGCCTCTGCAAGCAAAAGGAGCTGCTTGCATAACACGCCCCATGCACATACAGCAATGCATGACAAGCAAAAGTTTAGCTGCTATACAAGACCAATGCATCTTAAACACCATTCCCCTGTTGTTTAGAAATATATATTTACGACGCACTATGATGTACAGCGCTAATTTCTGCTCTGTGCCAAACATGCGCACAGTCTGTTCATACGTCCAGGAGCTGTTTGTGTCCATATGGCCACGATGGAGTGCTGTGTGAGGTTAAAGCAGACCTCTCTGTGAGGGAAATAACTGCACATGAATTCATCCAATCATTTGGCTCGACGCTCGCCCCTGGGCCAGAGCTCACCGCATCATCGGTGGCCTGTTTTTCTGTGTCACACAGGTTGCAGCGTTCATAGTGAGGACAGAGAATGCACAGAGAGCAAACACAGTGTGCTGTGAGTGTACAGCTAACAATGTTAAAGGAAGGATCTTCTGAAGGGTGGTTCTGTGGGAAGGTTATAAATGTTTACCTTTGTACTTGTTGTAGATAGATCTGTGAACCACCTCAGTTTGGAAAAACAGTCCCTTTGTGAACTACTCCACATATTCTACTTTTTAGAGATTTGTTATCTACGTTTGAATAAAAACTGTTCACATTGTTCTGACAAGAACGCTAGAATACTCACGAGATGATATTAGGTGCTAATGTCCACATTTACCATCCATCCATCCAACCATCCATCCATCCATCCATCCATCCATCATCACAATTTTTTTTGAATGTTTTTACAAACAAAACTTTTTTAGATGCACCCGTTTTCATCTCTCCCACAGTGACTGCTGGAAATAGGCGTCAGCTTCCTGTGATCGGGGAAGGAAAAAGTGGACAAAGAGGATATATGTACTTTGTTTGTTTGTTTGTTTGTTTGTTGTGTATGTATGTATGTATGTATGTATGTATGTATGTATGTATGTATGTATGTATGTATGTATGTATGTATGTATGTATGTATGTATGTATGTATGTATGTATGTATGTATGTATGTATGTATGTATGTATGTATGTATGTATGTATTTAGTTTGAAGCTGGCAGCAGTACACGTTGGTCTTGGCTCAGATTAGACCAGCTGTTCGCTTGTCAGAAACTATTTCTCCAACGTTAGGTCATTCAAAAAGCTATCTGCCACAGGTAGGATTTTTTCCTTTTTCTCCCCCCCCCAAATTGGAACTGTGTATTGTTCAAAACACTCATTATGGGTTTACAACAATATTGGAATCAGAAATAAGCAATGTGTATTTGATGCACTAATCTGATACTGTATATTGTATTGTATGATATATGTATGTAGTGGTGCCGCCGCTTTGGTGTGGGGGATAAGCGCGCGGCACATATTGAGGCTGAGCCTCTCTGCAGGCGTCGCAGGTTCGCGTCCCAGACCCGACGAGCTGTTTCTGCAGTGTCTTTCCCTTCTCTCTACCCGTTTCGCCTTCTCCCTCTACAATAAAGGCCACTAGAGCCCAAAAATTTAAAAAAAAAAAAACTGTCTGTGGGTGAGCGCTTCACTGATTTGGGCCATGTGTCAAGGGAATGTGTATTATTTGCATTAACCATACTCAATAATTTTCAATGTTTCAGTACTGTGTTTGTGAATGATATTAAAATGTTTCATGTATTAATCAGTCTTGGTGTTACCGGTCAGTATAGGGACAGAAAGAGATAGGTTTTATTATCCTCAAACTGATTAATACATGTATGAATACAGTTACGTAAAGTCAGAGAGTCCTTAGAAGCTGTAAAGAGTGTACATCAAAGTCAAAGTCAACTTTATTGTCAGAACTGCAATATGTACAGGACATACACAGGACCGAAATTGCGTTTCTCTCAGTCCCTCTGTGCAACAGTAACCATCTAAACACTAAACACTAAAACATTTAATACACATAAGCATAAAATAGTAAAAAAGTGTAACACTGTCCTGAGTTTTTTCATAATAGTATAAAAGTATGAAAATTTACACCAACACTGAAACACCAAACACCCCTAAAACACCAAACACCCAATGAACATAAGCATAAAATGAAATAATAAAAGTGTAATACTGTCCTGAGTTTTTGCATAGTAGTATAAAAAGTATAAAAAGTATATCTATAAAATAAACTGAAGGTTCTAGCATTGACATTTGCAAAGAGTGGCACAGCAGCATATAAGTTAATGTACACAGTATATGTATGAGGTAGTTGATGTTGGTATAGAGGCATATATCCCGTCCTGCTGTCTGCATTTGTGTTTCTGAAAATGGCTTGACGGTGAGGAAGGAGCTGGAAGTTCAGGAAGTGTTTAGGAAGTCAGAATGGGTCAGAGCCTCAGGCAGGTGGCAGCATTGATAAATGTGAACTTGTAAATACCACCCGCTTCAGATGTTATCAACCATAAAATGGCCCCTATCAATTATTATCATCCCCATATGTAGCGGTCAGATTGCCCATCCTGTACCAGGAGGTTTAAAAGTATATTATCACCCTTACAAGCAATGACAGCAGGCTCCGTCTTTAGCTACGTGTTAAAGTTTAGAGTAAAGGGTCTTGGTTAGGTTTAGGGTCTTGGTTAGGTTTAGGCACAAGGGTAAGGGGGTTAGGTTTAGGGTTGGTCCTCTGGGTCAGGTTTAAGGTTAGGTTTAGGAAAACAGTTACATAAACTGAAAAAAAACAAAAACGCTACACTTCCGGGATTACGGAAACACGCTGCCTACTCACAGCGATAATAACGCTGATAACGTCCTTTTAAACATGCTAGGAGGTAGATTGGACAATTTCGCTGCTACATATATAGCTAAATCGATAGCAGTACTGTACAAAGTCAGAGACCTATTGAATGATAAAGCTCTGTATTTGTTGTATAACACAATCATTGTTCCACACTTAATCTATTGTATTGATGTTTGGGGGAATGCGTGTAAAACAATCACAAAGCCTATTTTTGTATTACAGAAAAGAGCTGTAAGAATTATCACTAGAAAACATTACCGTCATCCATCAAGTACATTATTTTATCAACTAAAGTTATTGAAGTTCCATGATTTGGTAGACTATAATATTTTATCAGTTATGTATAGGGCTCAAAATAATGCATTACCTTTAAATATCCAAATGCATTTTGTTAAAAGACAAAGTTGTTATAATCTTAAGGGGACAGAGATGTTTGTAAAACCACAATTCAGAACTAGTTTGAAGGGACGTTCTACCTCAATCCAGGGAATTAGATTATGGAATGGCTTGGAGAATGTAGTTAAAAATGCCAAGTCAATGTTTACATTTAAAAAAATGATCAAAACAAATGTGTTAAAAAAAAATATGAAATAGCGTAATGTGTATTGTATTAGTTAGAAAATTAGAAAGAGTTAGTCATTTTGTACTGTTGGTTGAAGATTATTATTGTTTAATCTGATTGTTGGAAAAAGTTGGTTGAAGATTATTATTGTTTACATGGTTGATTATTGTTGTTTAATCTGATTGTTGGAAGTAAGGGGCAGATATAATAAGATTTATTCTTCTTTCTGCTACCTTTCATTTTTTTACATTTTGTACACTATCATTTATGAGATTGTCTTGTATTGTTTCTTTTGTAAAAAAAAAAATGAACAAATTTAATAAACATAAACATATGGGGATGATAACAGTTGATAGCGCCCATAAAATGGACTGACAACATCTTAACCTGCTGTAAATAAATTTGATGAAGCTTACACCTGGTTGTTTTGGGAATCTCTTTTTTCCCACAACAATCTCTTTTTTCCCACAACACATGCTTCTCTGAAATTTCTTTGGCCTTGGCTTACATGTCTGCTACATTACATTTTCAATTTACAACCCATCAGAGCACATGAAAAAAAAACATACAATGTATTAAAGCAGTTAATAAACAGAGGCATCACAAAGCTCAAGTTGCACTTGTGTCAGTTCATTTTTAGTCCATAAAAGCAGATTTGCACCTCACTTAATAGCACTGGAAGTAGCTTTTTTCATGACTTTATGAAGCAGAACAAACAGTAGATGCAGTCTTTTGCATAAAATGATGAGAGTCTCATCATGCAGAACAGGAAAATGCATATTAATCTAATAAGAGCTGCTGCCTAGCTCATACCCGAGGCGAAAGATATATTTGCTAAAGCTGTCAGCCACATTTATTCAAATAGTGTGATATGAACTAATTTCTTCTTAGAAATATTATAATCAGGATAATTATCTGTGATATAATCAGAAGAATGCCCGATAGAAAATTAATTGTAATTAATTAAATGAGTCAAGTAGCTAATTCATTTACAAAGGGCACTGTTTCACAGTTAGCACTACAGAAGACTATAGGGCAAGTATCAAAACAAGCTGTGTGAATGCACTTTTATCATAGACAGGAAGTACGCAAAAGTCATTTGCAGACAATGAGATTCCAGGATATCATTTTCCACAAATCAGACAGCCACTCTTGTGTCAACATACTAAAGAAGCTCCTCCCTGCTGCCCTGGGAGGATAGGATTCACAGCATCCAGCAATTATCTGTAATGTGGGAGAAAAATCAATGTGCCCACGGAAAGCTGCTATAGGTCACCAAGTCGACGCCGTCCCTTGAATCAGAAACGCTGCTGCTGCTGCAGGCTGAGCTCCAAGCCTCTCTGTGAGAATCTGAGAGAGCACGCCTCATTTCTAATGCTGTGGATTACAGCGGTCATTAGCCTGACAGTACGAAAGACAATTGTTTTTTTTTGCTTGTGATCATGGTAGAATGGTAAATGATCACACCATCTATGAACACAAACAGAAGTTTCACTCTAAATAAAAGTCTTTTCACACAGATTTCTCGGGAAGTGATTCTTAAATGTAACATTTTTTTCCATGTATATTTGCATTGTTTTATTATACTTATACATGCATCCCTGAGGCTTGACGACAGTGCTTCTTTCTGTGCAAACTGGACTGTGCTCGGCAATCAAAACTACATTTCCGCAGCACTAGGTATGATTTATTCCTCAAACTCGCGTTGGGACGAATAAAAATGCTAAAACAACATAAATAGCTTCTCTCTGCATGAATCGTTCAGTCATTTCAAACTCATTTTTGGATTGAAAAACAAAAACAGAAACAAAAGCACAGAAAAGAAACAGATGTAAACTCACCTCTGCTTCTCTTCAATTTTGTCCAAACACCTGTCAGGAGAAATTTCCTTTTTTTCTCTGTTGTCAAGTTCCATATCTCCTCTTTCACGTGCTCACAGCTCGATCTGATGATGGACAAGTCCTGAGTGTGCCCTCTTTGTGGCTCAGAAGATCCACTCCAAGGGGAGGGGAGGCCTTCTTGAATCTTGAGAGTCTGGTGTAAATTATATTAAATGCAAGGGGATATGGGGAAGGATGAAAAATCAATACCTCGTGGCCAGTAATGTTTGAAAGACCAGGCTGGAGAGAGGTGGTGGTGGTGCTGTGGGACGGCATAGCTTAGCCCAACTGTAAAGACTGTCTCTGCAAGTGGTTAATCATGTGCTTGTCTGACATCTAGATTGCATTTTCTTCTCACCATTACTCCCATTTTCCTCCTCGGCTGCAGAGAAGATGTGCTATCAAATGTAAGAGGCGGTAATCAGCGCAATAATGCCGTCCACCAATCTGATATGGATGCACTCTTCTCCTCGCAGGATCGAAAATGGTGTTTTGGGTACCGGTACACTTCTCAGTTTTCACAAGACTAATGGTCTCTGCGTTTGAATTCTGTGCTAAACGCATCAACACTGGGGGGGTTGTGCACAGCACACGTATTTGAAGCACAGAGCAATCTCCTGGAAATGATGGGGTTGTGTCTGCGATGAGTCACCGAGGTAAAAAATGTGCATTTCTGCTCCGTTTAAACTGACCCCTCTGTTTTGATGCAACCCTAAAAAAAAGTACATTTACAGTTTTTTTATTTTATTTAGACAATGAGCTATAATTTGAGAGAGAACACGTCATTTCACAAACAAGTATCACAAACAGAAGAACTATGGCAGCAGTTCTGGAGATGCTGTGTCACTCTCTGTAACCCTGAAGGACATAGTCTCACTCTAATGTGAATTATCAAAGGTTCACAACACCACGATGCTGTGAGCTGTTATTGTTTTAAAGTGCACCAGCACCAACAAGTGTTAGAAGAGAGGCATTGCAGGAAGCTGGGCTTGATGGGTGATGCACAGTTGTTTTATGAATTAAATGTCTGTCATTTATTTTTGGTCTTGCCCCTTCTCGACTCAATTTTGGAAAAGTATTTGTATTTTGATTTCTACTTTTATAGAACCAGATCTCTCACTTTGCTTTGAACATGTTTTTTTTTTGGCTTCACTGACTACCCAACAGCTAAAGAAAAACTGTTCTGTATTATTAATCTTATTACAGTATATACCTAGCCAAAGGGCATCATAAATTCATAAATGTAATTACACTAATCAAAAACCTCTTATTCATTCAACCTAAATAAAGGTTGAATAAAGAAAAAAACCTCTTATCTCCATTTCTGAAAATGAGGTCAAACAATGTATCAAAACTATTAAATATTCCACCAGCATGAATGCCATTAAAACTTGCATCTTATGTGCTCTCTTTAATATATTGATGTAATATATTATTGTAAAATATTGTCTCAGTGTTTGTAACCCCCTGGTGGCTGTTATTTCATTACTGTATGCTGCATTTTATTGTATAGTTTTGCACTTTTCCAATAAAGATTAAAATAATGTTGTGTGCATTTAAAAAAAGTCCTATTCCAACAGATATTAGGCCTTCGTCAATTTAATTTTCATTATGTTAAGAGGACGTCTAAAACATAAAAAATAGCTTCCATGCCACTAAATATGTTTTGGCACAGTGTGTCAATTTTATGTTTGTTTCACAGAAAATAATGGTAAAATCTAGGATTTATTAAGTGTACTCCCCGACTTAAGAGCGCATCGACTTACGAGGTTCCGAATTTACGAGCTATCATATTTAATAAAAATATGAAATTACTTTTTTTGTTTGTTTGTTTAAATGTTCTTAATTTCATGTGTACAGCACTTTGTTGCAGCTGTGGTTTTAAATGGCTTTATAAATAAAGTATTATTATTATTATTGTTACATATTATTATTATTTTGAAGCCGATTACGCAGTTCCCGGCAGTTTCCGGCAGTGTCCGTCAGTGTCCGTCAGTGTTCGGCAGTGTTCGGTGGTGTTCGGCGGTGTTCGGCGGTGTTCGGCTGTTTAGCCAGTTAACTCCGGCCTCAAGAGCCGGGTTCGGACGGACAGTGTCCGTTTAGAGGTTCCTGTGCTCGGATACATGAGCAGGAGCTGAACGGCGGTTTTGTGGAGTGACGGATGGACGAAGGAAAACAACGCTGTGAAGCAGCAGACAGCGTGCTGGGCCGGAGAAGCAACAGATAACATGCTAACAAGCCTAGCTGTAGGATGAACGGATGGATGCTATCGCTCTCACCGGGGACACGGAGCCGACAGGCGGCGGAGCTCGCCTCGATGTCTGCCTGGCAGCCTCAGATGTTGGATTGTTATCAAGCTAACAGCTGTGGCAGCCTTTTTGGAGGGTCTAACATGCTAACGCAGTGGAGCTAACGCGGTGGAGCTAACGCGGCGGAGCTAACATGCAAACAGATGGAGACAAGCAGCTCAAAGTAAGAAATTATTATTATTTTTTTTATGTATGTTCTTTTGAAATGTTTTAAAGTGTTAGGATAGGCGAAGTGCTTGGTAACTGTTCATTACCGCACATGTACGTGTATCAGTGGCAGCTTGTGCGGTATAAAAGGTAGTCACCGATTTATAAAAGGTAGTCCCCGACATACGAGATTTTCGTCTTACGAGATAGTTAGGACTCGCTCGTAAGTCGGGGACTACCTATATAAAACAAATAATCAACAACTTTAATTTTGTCCATAAAATACAATTATATTTTAAACTTCACAAAAATAGACCTAAAGAAAATAAATAAATTAGTGCATTTTTAGCAAGTGTGCTTAAATTAATTGATGCTGATCTTCTATGTATTGATTTATCCCACCAATCCTGTTCAGGAAGTAGAATCAAATTGAATGTGCAATGCCCTCTAGTGCTCATTTGTTTTAGCTCTCATAAACACAGATTGATATTTCTCCTCTGTAGTCATGGTGACTCATACAACTGGAGCATTGTCCTTTACTGTATTACAGCAATAAACCATAAATCCTGAACCACTGACACATTTACCTACTGTGACTAGTCTCCCAGTGAGTTAGGAGTGTGGAATCCAAATTATGAAATTTAGCTTTTGTTTGGTGAAGATCTGAGGGCCCGCAAAACCTCAACTAATAAATCAGCAGGAAAAGTGACTTCCCCCAAACATAACTCGTTTAGCTGAGACAGACAAGTGAACACGATCTTCTCTGGCAGCCTAAGTGTTACAGAATGTAACTTTACACCCCGCTGATCCGCTCTCCGAGAGAGAAACTGTCATTTCTTAGAAAAATATAATGGTCCTTTCAAAAAACGGTTTCATGTGTGAAAATAAACACTTGAAATGAACCAAACATACATTTGCTAAACGTTTAAAAAAGCCCATGAGCAGAATGTGTAACTATTTCTATCTTTTCTGAGGTTGGTGGGTGTGAGTTATTCTGCGGATAAAAGACACAACGGGAAGTCTGATGAGCATCTTCCAGGAATCTTTAGCCCCAAAACTTCTCCACTAACTAAACGAGCACATCAAACATGAAGCCGCCCACTTATCACTACTTCCCCTGTCTGTTTGGTGGACTGTTTGGTATCTGATGAATCCTTATCGAGGTCATACAGTGCTGGTTCACATGTCGCGTTATCACACTGGTCTCTTCCCCAGGGCTCCCACAGGAAGGGTCTGATCAGAGGCCATGGCATGCCATGTATCTTGACTGCCTTGTGGCAAAACTGGTAAGGCAGTGCAATAAAGTCTGAGCAGGGACAAGGTGTGTGTAATGTTTCTTTCACAAATAACTTTTTTTTGTATTTGTATTTATTGAATTTTATTGAATTTGCTCATATGCATATAAATCATGGTGATATACGTGTTTTACTAATCAAAATAATTACAGAATTTGTTAAAAACACATAACAGAAATTCTGAATGATTCATCTAATAATGTGAAATAAGTTTTATTTTTCTGCGTGTCAGGTAACATAAATTCTACTAAGAACTGTGTTATGTTACTGTACCTATATTACACAGTGCACCTATGAGCAAGTCGAAACCGTTCTTTTTATCCTGAACATTTCATTGCATTGTTGACCTTGTGTTAACCTGCATATGGCAATAAACAACATAACAGCAAAGACTGGTACAGGACATGTATGAAGACAGCAGGACAGTGGTGAGATGTGCTGGAGTGACAGATAGCTCAGATAGCTTCAAGGTGGAGGTGGGATTTCATCAAGGATCGGCTCTGAGCCCCTTCTTGTTTGCTCTGGTGATGGACCGACTAACAGATGAGGTCAGGCAGGAATCCCCATGGACTATGATGTTTGCAGATGACATTGTGATATGTGGTGAGAACAGGGAACAGGTGGAAGAGAACTTGGAGAGGTGGAGGTATGCACTTGAAAGAAGAGGAATGAAAGTCAGCCGTAGTAAGACAGAGTACATGTGTGTGAATGAGAGGGAGGCCAGTGGAACAGTGAGGCTACAAGGAGCAGAGGTCACAAAGGTGCAGGACTTCAAGTACTTGGGGTCCACTGTCCAGGAAAATGGGGAATGTGGTAAAGAAGTGAAAAAGAGAGTCCAGGCAGGATGGAGTGGATGGAGAAAAGTTTCAGGAGTGATTTGTGACAAAAAGGTGTCAGCAAAGGTCAAAGGAAAAGTTTACAAGACAGTGGTGAGACCAGCTATGTTGTATGGTCTGGAGACAGTGGCATTGACAAAAAGACAGGAGAAAGAACTGGAAGTAGCAGAAATGAAGATGTTGAGGTTCTCCTTAGGAGTGACAAGGATGGATAAGATCAGGAATGAGATAATCAGAGGTACAGCACATGTTGAACAACTGGGAGATAAAGTTAGGGAGGCCAGACTGAGATGGTTTGGACATGTCCAGAGGAGGGACAGTGGGTATATTGGTAGAAGGATGTTAGAAATGCAGCTGCCAGGAAAAAGACAAAGAGGAAGGCCAAAGAGGAGATATATGGATGCAGTTAGAGAGGACATGAAGGTAGTTGGAGTGAGGACAGAGGATGCAGAGGACAGAGTGAGGTGGAGGAGGATGACTCGCTGTGGAGACCACTGAAGAGGGATAAGCTGAAAGAAGAAGGAGAAGAACATAACATTATTTGAACATGATTCTTCATATCTTTTTTTTAAGTGGAGTTCTGTAAAAAGAGCATGAAAACCTATTGTTGTATTGACAATTTACTGAATGAGCTGTTTTTGTTTGTTTGTTTTGCATTGGAGCATATTTCTGTATCAGTAAATGTTGGTGTCAATGAATCAAGCCTGGCTTTGTATTTTCTAATGAAAAGCATGTAAAGTTACATAAAAATGTCCCTTTTTGGTGTTCCATTGACAAAAATATATGTAATTTACTTGAAACTTGTAGTTTTAACATGCTCAAACATTTTGCACTACAAATTTAGATGGCAGAAAACTCACCACCACCACCACATTTGCACCAATTACAGTACTTTTGATTCTCTTCAGCAGCCTCTGTCAGTTGTGGTTAATAACTTGTTTTAAATAATAAATAAGACTTCTAACATTCATACAAAGTATTTTTCCACATGGACTTATGCAGCCATGCTGGTGTTTCATCGGATTCATAAAGTGTTCCCTGTTGGCTCATGCTCGTAAGAATCTCATGTAAACTGACTAAACTGATGGGCTAAGGGCTGGTCAGATTGGGGCCAAGACCAAAATGGAATACTGCTATGTTTAAAAATCTCTGATAAAATATTATACATTTAATTTTATAAATCTTTACATCAATGTCAAATTTGTATTACCGTAATTTCCGCCTGAAAGGTTGCACCGTTATATAGATCGCTTTGTCCAATTATTGGGAATAAATTGGAAAAATCCATAAACAGATTGCGCCTTTATTTAGGTCGCAGCTATTATGCGTCACCGCGACGCGTCAGCGCCTCATTTGCCCTGCTGAAAATGGCGGCCACAGAAGCGAGCGAGCACGGAAGGACTTTACAAGATTAACACGGTAAAAACAATTATTTGTTTGCAAATTTTTTTTAGCTGACATTATATATAGCACAAGGGTTCCTGAGCTTAACCGTTCCTTAATAAATTCACGAAATGGTCAAATCTGCTGGATTTCAATTGTTTCGCTTTGACGTCTTCCAAACGGTCGCGTGCACTGCGAAAATAAATTATAAATAAATCGAATTTTAGCTCAAATGTCTCATTACAGGTCCCAGTTTGTAAATGACCAACAAGTATTACATTCTTTAGGCTTCAAGAAAATCTGCGGTGTGGTTTATGAGTTATTAGACAAATAGTAGCAGGAAAATAACCCGAAGCTAACGCAACACGTTTACGTCTAACTTCTTCTTCTTCTTCTTCTTCTTTCGGCTTTTGCCTTTTCAGGGGTCGCCACAGTGAGTCATCCTCCTCTACCTCACTCTGTCCTCTGCATCCTCTGTCCTCACTCCAACTACCTTCATGTCCTCTCTAACTGCATCCATATATCTCCTCTTTGGCCTTCCTCTGTGTCTTTTTCCTGGCAGCTGCATTTCTAACATCCTTCTACCAATATACCCACTGTCCCTCCTCTGGACATGTCCAAACCATCTCAGTCTGGCCTCCCTAACTTTATCTCCCAGTTGTTCAACATGTGCTGTACCTCTGATTATCTCATTCCTGATCTTATCCATCCTTGTCACTCCTAAGGAGAACCTCAGCATCTTCATTTCTGCTACTTCCAGTTCTTTCTCCTGTCTTTTTGTCAATGACACTGTCTCCAGACCATACAACATAGCTGGTCTCACCACTGTCTTGTAAACTTTTCCTTTGACCTTTGCTGACACCTTTTTGTCACAAATCACTCCTGAAACTTTTCTCCATCCACTCCATCCTGCCTGGACTCTCTTCTTCACCTCTTTACCACATTCCCCATTTTCCTGGACAGTGGACCCCAAGTACTTGAAGTCCTGCACCTTTGTGACCTCTGCTCCTTGTAGTCTCACTGTTCCACTGGCCTCCCTCTCATTCACACACATGTACTCTGTCTTACTACGGCTGACTTTCATTCCTCTTCTTTCAAGTGAATACCTCCACCTCTCCAAGTTCTCTTCCACCTGTTCCCTGTTCTCACCACATATCACAATGTCATCTGCAAACATCATAGTCCATGGGGATTCCTGCCTGACCTCATCTGTTAGTCGGTCCATCACCAGAGCAAACAAGAAGGGGCTCAGAGCCGATCCTTGATGCAATCCCACCTCCACCTTGAAGCTATCTGTCACTCCTACAGCACATCTCACCACTGTCCTGCTGTCTTCATACATGTCCTGTACCAGTCTAACATACTTTTCTGCCACTCCAGATTTCCTCATGCAATACCACACCTCCTCTCTTGGCACCCTGTCATATGCTTTTTCTAAATCCACAAACACACAATGGAGTTCTTTCTGACCCTCTCTGTACTTCTCTATCAACATCCTCAAAGCAAAGATGGCATCTGTGGTGCTCTTTCTTGGCATGAAACCATACTGCTGCTCACAGATAGTCACCTCTTGTCTAAGTCTTGCTTCCACAACTCTCTCCCAGATCTTCATTGTGTGGCTCATCAACTTAATTCCCCTGTAGTTGCTACAACTCTGTACATCACCCTTGTTCTTAAAAATGGGAACCAGCACACTTCTTCTCCATTCTTCAGGCATTTTCTCACCCTCAAATATTCCATTAAATATTTGAGTCAAAAACCTCACTGCCATCTCTCCAAGACATTTCCAAACCTCCACTGGTATGTCATCAGGTCCTACTGCCTTCCCCTTCTTCATTCTTTTCAGAGCTTTCCGGACTTCACCCTCACTAATCTTTCCCACTTCCTGGTCCACAGTTTCTATGACCTCCACTCTTCTTTCTCTTTCATTCTCTTCATTCATTAGCTCCTCAAAGTAATCCTTCCATCTTCCCATCACACTCTCCTCACTTGTTAGAACATTCCCATTCCCATCTTTAATAAGCCTAACCTGCTGCACATCCTTTCCAGCCTGATCCCTCTGTCTTGCCAATCGGTACAAGTCCTTCTCGCCCTCTTTAGTGTCCAGTCTCCCATACAACTCATTGTACGCCCTCTGCTTTGCCTTAGCTACTTCCCTCTTTGCTCTATGTCCCATCTCCTTATATTCCTGTCTCCTCTCTTCAGTCCTCTCACTGTCATATTTCTTCTTGGCTAATCTCTTTCTTTGAATGGCGTCCTGCACTTCACTATTCCACCACCAGGTTTCCTTATCATCCATTCTCTGTCCAGATGACACACCAAGTACCTTCCTACCTGTCTCTCTAATTACTGTTGCTGTAGTAGCCCAGTCACTTGGAAGCTCTTTCTTACCACCCAGAGCCTTTAACAGCTCGTCTCTGAATTTCTCACAACATTCTTCCTTCTTTAGCTTCCACCATTTGGTCTTCTTCTCTGATTTTACTCTTTTTCTCTTCTTCGCAACAACAGTCATTCTACACACAACCATCCGATGCTGTCTGGCCACGCTCTCCCCTGCCACAACCTTACAGTCTCCAATCTCCCTCAGGTTTCCTCTTCTACACAGAATGTAGTCGACCTGTGTACTCCTTCCTCCACTCTTATAGGTCACTCTATGTTCCTCCCTCTTTTGGAAATAGGTATTGACTATAGCCATTTCCATTCTCTTGGCAAAATCCACCACCATCTGTCCTTCCTGGTTTCTTTCCTTGACACCAAACCTACCCATCACTTCCTCATCCCCTCTGTTTCCTTCACCAACATGTCCATTCAGGTCTGCTCCAATCACCACTCTTTCCTCCCTGGGAATACTCTCTATCACTTCATCCAAATCTTTCCAAAATTTATCTTTCTCCTCCCCATCACATCCAACCTGTGGAGCATAACCACTGACTATGTTTAGCATCAGACCTTCTACTTCTACCTTCAGACACATCACCCTATCTGACACTCTCTTCACCTCTACTACATTCTTTGCCAACTCCTCCTTCAGGACCACCCCTACTCCATTTCTCTTTCTATCCACACCATGGTAAAACAGTTTGAACCCTGCTCCAATACTGCAAGCCTTGCTGCCCTTCCACTTGGTCTCTTGGACACATAAAACATCTACACGTTTACGTCTATTAAACATCAAATTTTATCTCAAATGTCTCATACAGGTCAACAGTTTGTAAATGAAACCCAAATAATTACTTTCTGTAAGCTGAAAGAAAATCTGCCGAGTGGTTTATGAGCTATTTGCTAAATTATACACGGAAATAAAATGAGGCTAGCCGCAACACGTTTACGTCTATAAAACATTAATTTTTTTTATCTCAAACATCTCATAAAGCTAGTCAATTGTAAATGTCCATACAGTGATTACTTTCTGGAAGTTTGATAAAAATCTGTCCTGTGGTTCTTGACTTATCTTGCTTTTTTTTCTTCTTTTTTTCTAATTACTTTTATAGATGACCTCCCTTGGCCGTTCTCACCTTACAGCCATACTCTCACACCATTATGATTTTTTTTTATAGAGAGAAAGGAAAGACAGAAAGTAAGACAACAAAACACAACAATTGTCTACAAAAAGAGCACAAGGCAAACACACCCAACCTCCATCTGCAATCCTGCAAAGTACATGACAGAACACAGCAACAAAACATACGTACATAAATACTATAACATTCATGACCTTGTAGTAGATTTCCATAAATATACATACCCATACCTACAAATACATATAT
>JBBPBX010018895.1:26161-41574 GCA_038048925.1 Garcialebias charrua
AATTAATAAATAACATACTAGACCCCGACACACACACCCCCGCCCCCAAATGTGCTGTTGATGTGTGTTGTTGTGAAGTGCAATTAAAAAAAGGATTGAGAAGGAGTAAAGGCTGAAAAATGCCAGTTTCCCCTCCGCCTCAACTCTAACCCAGTCCCTTACTGTCTAAATGCATTAATGATAAGGGAGCAGAGGCAC
The DNA here is from genome assembly GCA_038048925.1 of Garcialebias charrua. NCBI lineage: Eukaryota > Metazoa > Chordata > Actinopteri > Cyprinodontiformes > Rivulidae > Garcialebias > Garcialebias charrua. The sequence goes on from JBBPBX010018895.1 coordinate 26,360, forward strand.
TGGAGGCGAGAATGGTGTCTTCCCGCCACATATAACCATAGTGCTCACCCCAAGTTCTTATATGTGAATATTATGAGGATGTTTATGAGTGAATGTCTAAGGTGTATAATAAAATTGAGTCCCAGGTGGTTCTGAAAAACAGAGATGTAAAACAGTTGCAGCACACCCGAGCCTCAAAATCCTTACATGTATGAAATTTGAAATGAAGAGGGTGGAGGCGTGCAGTGAGGGATGGGGAGAAAATAACTGCAGGAACAAATGTTCCCGCAGCAAGTCAGCTCCCCCGCTGACCCCACATACCCCCCCCAGTTCGCCAAGGTCCACCCAAGGAGCGAGGCCAAAACACCTCTCCGACCGCTAGGCCCATTGAGCTCCAGACCAGAGAGGAACAGGGCCCCGAGGGCCGCCAGCAGAAGGACCAACAGCCCACACCCACCAGGACCGCCAAGACCCTTATGAACCGCAGTCAGCCCGCCGCCCAAGAGGACACAAAATCCCACATGGACAACACGGCCAAGAGCGCCCGCCTAATTGCCGACAGAGTCAGGAAGCACCGGGAGCAGGCCCCCACCATAGAAATGGGCCAGCCAACCGGTCACGCATATTCCCAGACCATCATCAAGGACATCCACCCAGTCCCCACCCCAGAAGAAATACTACACCCACCCTTCATACCAGTGGTGGGCAAATGAACGCTAGGTAGCGCTAAAGCGCTAATCCGCTTACAGTGGACCTAAACTTTTTGTCAGCGTTTTTGTGAATTGACTAACTTTTATAATTCATAAGCGGATTTGTGCTATTTTTATTTAAAATGCAGTACCGCTAATAACTAATTATCTATCAGTAAAAACCAATAAACTTATTTACAAGCTCTTATGCTGCTTGTTTTACCTTTTTCCCCACCGTAAACAGCAGAGAGGAGGAAGGGTGTGAGGGGGAGGGGGGCAGAGCTGAGAACAGACTCGGATCTACCATGTAGGTAAATGCCTGGGGGTCCCATTTCAGCAGTGGCCCCGGCCCCGCCTCGCCCCGTGCAGTCACCTACATCACTAACATTGATCCTGCTTGTTAATGTACATTTAACATAAAAATAATTATAGTTACGATGAAAACGATCATTAAATACGCAATAAAAAAACGGTCGATTTCTTTATCCCCCTACTAAAAATGGACTATTCCATCTTGACATCTTCCGGGTCACTCAGAGGTGAACTCGGGGGCTAATTCTGTGGCTACTGTTTGTGCTGGGTACTTGGATAAATCCGTAGAGAACCCCGCTGTTTCAAGCCAAATTAACGCGGCCGGAGGAGTTTATTGAGGGTTTTGTGTCGACCATTTGACGGTGAGTCGTTATTTTTATGTATTTTAGTTACTTTTCATTAAATCTGTTGACTACCTATAGACGCTGAACTCTGTGTCCAGCTGGTTGTTTTGGGTTACTAATGGATAAATCCGTAGAGAACCCCGCTGTTTCAAGCCAAATTAACGTGGCCGGATGATTTTATTGTGTGTTTTGTGTCGACCATTCGACGGCGAGTCGTTAGTTTCATGTATTTGGGTTACTTTTATGTATAAATGCGGTGGCGACACACCCGTGTATTTGAGATTTAAACGTGGTTTTAGGGATTAAAAGATCATTCTATTTTTTGTTAATTTCGTGGCCGAATAGAATATATGTACGTAAAGTATTAAATAAATCCTTTGATTTTTGTAATTTCATCCTTTTAGGATCATTTTTGTTACTTTTCAGTTGGCAGTGTAGTGCAAATATTGATAACGCTGCCGGCTATATATAAATATATATATATATATATATATATATATATATATATATATATATATATATATATATATATATATATATATATATAATATATATATATATATATATATAATATAATATAGAAATATATAAATAGCGGATTAGATTAGCTTCCCCTAATTTTCACAAGACATTTGTGCTTTTGAAATTGTGGACCTAAAAAAATTAATAAGCGTTTTAGAAATTGTGGAACTAATTTTTTAATTAGCGGTGCCCACCACTGCTTCATACTAACAACTCTCAGAACACAAAACACACTAGACACCCAGGCTGGGACAACCTGCCCCCTCCCATGGGCCACCAGTCACGCTCCCAGACACCCCACCCCCCGGCCCACAAACCCTCAACCCACCAGCGAGCCGAGGGCCCCCCGGCCAGAGCTGGGCACCAGAGCGCAAGCCAGCCCAAAGCCCGGCGACCCGCCCGCCAGAGCCCAAGATCCCCCACCAGGCCCAAGCCCGGGGACGACACGCCCCCAGAACCCCACAACCCGGCGCCCACTCCGAGACCACCCCAGCACAGCCGGGCCACTGATCGGCGACCCATGACCGCCACCACAGACAGTGTAATATCTTCAAAGATACCCAATAAGCAAACAGATGGAGAGAGTGGGATATTACATTTCAAACATTTAGACAAGTCTTCACATACCTGGACCCAGAACCTCTGAACGGGTGGACAGAACCAGAGTGCGTGAATATAATCATCAGGTATATTGCCTTTGCACTGTGAGCAGTTGTTAGATGGTGTAAAACCCATCTTAAACATTCGCTGACCTGTACAGTATAATGTCCTCTATAGGACATTACTGTATTAATTGTAAATTGGAGATTCTAGTCAATTTAAATGTTTTTAAACATATTTTAGACCAGGTTTTTTGTTCAAAGTTGATTGATAAATCTGACTCCCATTTTGCAACAGGTAGTGTTATGGAGTCATCGATTCTAGACAATTTCTTGTATATTTTAGATAATAATTTGGGTGGTTGAAGATTAATGAACTCTTACACACATATTGGTGTTTCTAACAATGTTTTATTAAGCTTAAATTTCTTTTTTACAATAGACTTAATTTGTTGATATTCTAGGAAATATTTATTATCAATGTCATATTGTATTATTAATTTATTAAATGGAATAAAGTCTATACCCTCAAATATGTGTTCCAGACATTCAATTCCTTTAATTCTCCAACCTGGGAAATTCAACATATTATTTTCTTGCTGTATGTCAGGATTGTTCCGGATAGGCGTATGTCTGCAGAAGAGCAGTGAAGACTTTGTCATTTTCAGATACTCCCACCATGTCGTCAGAGATGAGCTAATATTGATACTTTTAAAGCAGACATGTCTTTTGATATCTGTACTAATAAATGGTAGATCTGAAATCCTAATATTATTACATAAAGTTTGTTCTATATCTATCCAAGTTTCATCTAGTGCATTCGGATTTAACCACTTTGAGATATATTGTAACCTGTTGGCTAAATAGTAGTGATCAAAGTTTGGAAGTTCTAATCCTCCGGTATCTTTGGATTTCTGTAATGTTTTTAGACTGATACGTGGGGTTTTGTTTTTGAATTTTAGCTCAAATGTCTCATACAGGTCCCAGTTTGTAAATGACCACGAAGTAATTACGTTCTGTAGGCTTCAAGAAAATCTGCGTTGTGGTTTGAGTTATTAGACAAATAGTAGCAGGATGGAAAATAACCAGAAGCTAACGTGACACGTTTATGTGTATAAAACATCGAATTTTATCTCAAATGTCTCATACAGGTCAACAGTTTGTAAATGAATACCAAATAATTACTTTCTGTAAGCTGAAAGAAAATCCGCCGAGTGGTTTATGAGCTATTTGCTAAATTATACACGGAAATAAAACGAGGCTAACCACGACACGTTTACATCTATAAAACATTGATTTTTTTTAAATTCTCAAACATCTCATAAAGCTAGTCAGTTGTAAATGTCCATACAGTGATTATATTCTGTAAGTTTGATAAAAATCTGTCCTGTGGTTCTTGACTTATCTTGCTAACAAACAGCTAACAAACATAGCTAACAAAAGTTACCTCCAGAGCAGGAGGCCGGGCAACGACAGAGTCAGTCCGACCAGAGGAGGCTTTTTTCGGACACATGAGCTGGAAACGGTCGGTGGACTCTCTGGAAGTGTACCCTAGCGGACAAAAGTGGTACTGCACCATTTTTTTGCCAAAATGAAAAATGGTCATATCTGAGCCAAAAATTGGTCTAAAAATATGGGGGGAAATCCATAAACAGGTCTCACCTCTCTATAGGTCGCATGGCATGCAAATGAGGAAAACAGCTGCGACCTATAGTCCGGAAAATAAGGTACATGGTTTTCCAGGAGAAATATCTTAATTTTCCTGCTGTAAGTGCACCAGATTGCACTGGAAGTACTACAGCTAGTTGCTGCTGCGTCTGCTATTATTTGTGCCTTTAAATGATTCTAGGTAAATAATGGTGTAATGCAAAGTTTTAAAATATATACGTTTATAAAGTAAAAAGTAAGTTTCTTTCACCTGCTCACTTCTGCAGGGGGGTTAATAAAACTTGCATAAAAGATTTGGCAATTATTTTACACCAGATGCTCTTTCTGATGGGGTCGAACTTCCAACCTCATTATTGGAGAGCGGCTTCGAATGTTGTCAGTCCATACAATGGGCGTTATTAGCTGTTATCATCCCCTTATATAGCGGCGAAACTGTCCAATCTACCTCCTAGCATGTTTAAAAGAACGTTATTAGCGTTATTATCGCTGTGAGTAAGCTGCGTGTTTCCGTAATCCTGGAAGTGTTGTTTTTTTGTTGTTTTCAGCTTATATAACCGTTTTCCTAAACCTAACCTTACACCTGACCCAGAGGACCAACCCTAAACCTAACCCCCTTACCCTTGTGCCTAAACCTAACCAAGTCCCTAAACCTAACTCCAGAGGCTTTAGTCTAAACTTTAACACGTAGCTAAAGACAGAGCCTGCTGTCATCGCTACCACCGGTGACAACGTACCTTTAAACCTACTAGGAGGTACAGGAGGGGCAATCTGATTGCAACTTATGGGGATGATAATACTGATAATGGCCATTTGGTTGATAACGTTCGAAGCAGGTGTTATTGTTTTCCCCCTCCCCTCAGGTCAAGAGTCTCTGTGTCATCCTCGACACCACTCTCTCCTTCATTTCACACATCAACAATGTTACTCGGTCTGCCTATTTCCACCTCCGTAATATTAACCGTCTCCGTCCTTCTCTCACACCCCGCTCCACAGCCATCCTGGTGCACAGTCTTGTGACTTCCCGTATTGATTACTGCAACTCCCTTCTCTACGGCCTCCCCAACAAATCTCTCCACAAGTTACAGATGGTCCAGAACTCAGGTGCCCGTGTCATCACTCAAACCTCCTACTATAACCACATCACTCCTGTCCTGCAGCAGCTCCACTGGCAGACGCGGATCTACCATATAGGCAAATGAGGCCGTTAACTGGGGCCCCCAATCAGCCGGGGCCCCCAATCAGCAGGGACCCCGGCCCCGCCCCGGCCAGTCACCTACATCCCTAACATTGCTCCTGCTTGTTAATGTACGTTTAACATAAAAATAATTATAGTTACGATGAAAACGATAATTAAAAACGCAATACAAAAAACGGTCGATTCCCTACTAAAAATTGACTATTCCATCTTGACATCTTCCGGGTCAGAGGTGAACTCGGGTGCTAACGCTGTGGCTATCTGGTTGTGCTTGGCGTCTTCATAAATCATGAGAGAACCCCGCTGTATCAAGCCAAATTAACGCGGCCGGAGGATTGCATTGGGTGTTTTGTGTCAACCACTCGACGGTAAGTCGTTTGTTTTATGTATTTGGGTTCCTTTTATGAAATAGAAATGCGGTGGCGACACGCCCACTCCATTTATGTATTTGAGATTTAAAAGTGGTCTTAGTGATTAAAAGATCATTCTCTTTTTGTTAATTCCGTGGCCGAATAGAATATATACGTAAAGTATTAAATAAATTCTTTGATTTTTGTAATTTCATCCTTTTAGGATCATTTTAGTTACTTTTCATTAAATCTGTTGACTGCCTATAGAATTTGGAATTGGTTTAATTTCTTTTGGGTTGCGCAACAAAACAAAATAAATTACTATTTGTTTATTGAAACAAAATTGAAGTAAATTAAGCTTAATTGACTCTTAAATGAATTAAACTTGGACACAACTTGGAAGTGCACTTTAATACTTGATCTGTAACTTTAATTTGATCTGTACTGTTGATGTGGTCTTTGAATTGAAGTTATAATAATAATAATAATAATAATAATAATAATAATAATAATAATAATAATAATAATAATAATAATAATAATAATAATAATAATAATAATAAACTTTATTTGTATAGCACCTTCCTACAATGCCTTGCATTGACCAAGGTGCTTAACAGGACATTTGAATGATTCTTGAAAAATACCTGCTGGAATTATTTTATTTGTTTTTGTGAATGTTTAACTATGTGAATGTTTAACTATTTTTGATAACAGTTTAGTCCTGTGTATATAGTAATGCTAATTTTTGTTTTGTTTATGACCTTGTTTAGGTCAGGGTTTTTTTCACCCCCTGTTCCCACCCAGGATGGCAAGCTACCGGATCACCGCAGCTGTGCGGTAGGACTTAAATTGCACCAAACTATTTGTTTTTTTCTGGACATATTACCCTGGATCATGAACTACAAACTACCAGATTATTGATTTATGGACCTTTAATCATCCGGGATTCAAGCACTGATTTAAAATAGAAAAAAAATGTCAAGGATGGGTTTTTGAGTTTCACTGACAGACCAAACACTGATAAAGTTTTAACAATTTTATTAAAAGACTGAAAGCAGGATCCGGTCCGTATCATCACAGGAAGCTGGAGCTCTGCACATGAAACAATAATGTTAGCCACAGGACTTGAGAAAGGAGATGTTTTTATGTTAAATAAAAACACTAACCTTCTTAGTGCGTTTCTGGTTTGAAGGGAACTCCTGAGTGACGTAATCAGAAGGTGACGTAATCCAGAGCGACTTCCTTGTTTGACGTGAGCTGTGCGGGACTTTGCACGATTGGGGATTTCCTTGTTCCAGAATAGGGTCATACACAAATAATCAGAAAGCCGAATCAAGTCAGGAGGAGCAGACTAATGGTACATTCAGACCGAACAGCGTTTCAACTTCCAAAAAGCTCGTCACGCACGCAAGTGGACGCACTTGGTGTCCAGACCTACTTGGACCAGAACGCCAGAACGCGAAACTGCTGCGGGGTGTGTGGGAGGAGCTTACCGGTATACAGAGTCCTGCGCACTCCGCCAGGCGAGGAGCTTTTTATTTCTGTCTCTGTGGAGCAGACTTGACTGGTCGTGAAGGACTTGTCGCGAACACACAGCTACAATGAGTTTCTCTTCCATAGTACACGACCTCGCGGGTCTTTTCTGTGTCCCACAAACAATACGTCACATAGTGCGCCCGCCCCCTCGTTTCCGCGTCACATAGGGACTCTCCCCCTCTCTTCTCCCCCTCTCTTCTCCCCCTCTCTTCTCCCCCCGACTCTCCCTGATTGGTTGACACACCAACCAATCAGGTAGAGTTGAGCGGCGTTTGAAAGTTTGAACGGCGAAATCTTCAGCATGTTGAATGCGTGGTTTGGAGGCTGAAGCCGGTTCACGTGCACGGAAAACGCTTTCCAGCACGCTCAACACGCACGAGACGTGACGCGGCTGGAAGCGCGTCCCCCATTGACTTTGCATGTAAACTGGACGCTCCTGCCGTTGAAACGCTGTTAGGTCTGAATGCACCATTATCTCTTGGTCGTGGAAGGCAGGCGTGGGTCCGTATCCGTGAGGCAGATGGCTGAACAAGTTCGACAAGGAGAGAGACGGGAGATCGAGGTCCAAGAACGTGAGCAGGAGTCAAAACCAGGAGAGCAGAGTTTGAGAAGGTACCGTTGGGGGCTGTAGCAAGAGACGTGAGACCAGAGAACTAGACCAAGGTCGTAACGAGCGAGACAAGACAAGACATGAGCGCTGGACAATTACTTGGCAAAACGTTCATAAATCTGGCAAGGAATGACTATGGACGTGGAGCTTAAATACAGGAAGTAACAGGTGAGTGCAATGATCGTTAAGGAGGCATTGGGCATGAGGGCGGAGGGAACAATGATGTGATTGCTGTGAACATGACATGATAAACTAAGAATATAACAATAACTTATGGCAGACAGAACGTGGATCATGACAGTATGGCAGACAGAACGTGGATCATGACAAAAAAGAACTCTTGGGTGTAATCAGGGTCTGTTTTGTCGTGTGTATTTTGTCTATTGGTTATACTCAAAGAAAATTATTATTATTACAAACAATATTATTATTAGCCTGGCCCTCGCCTTCCTGCACAGCTCCGCTCAATTCTCATTTCCCTTCACTGCTCAGTCTGGGACTTCTCCCATAGACAACGATTTCTCCGGCTGATTTTTGACCGGACCAATCAGAGAACAGAAGGGGCGGAGTTTTTGGCCCCTAACCCACGCCCCCACCTGTCCCAGCGCGCAGCCAGCGAGCAGCCGCATGTTCTCATTCAAAGCGATGCAAAGCGATGCAGGACTGTTTTATATGTGACACAAATGTATTAATTTCCCCTTCTTAATCCCTTATCTGGAGTTTTCTTTTGTTTTTTTTGGCCAAAAGTCAAGTGATCGCTCCCTCCTCCCTCCTCCTCCTCCTCTCTCTCCGCTGAGTGCAAAGAATAAGGAAATGACTGAGGTTGTCACGAGAGAATTAAACTAGGGTTTTACGTTGCTGCCCGAGTCCCTGCATATTTTCTGGTCTTCTGGTGTGCTGGACCAGCGCTACATGGTTTTATTTTATTTTATTAGAACGTTTTATTAACATATAAACACAGAATATGCAGCGGCAGCGAGAGACTGCAGCAGGAGGCGGAGCTGAAGTCAAGTTCGGCAGAGCACAGAGGGGGAGGGAGCAGAATGCTTTCCCTGTTCAAAATTTTTCTAAGATCCAATGGTTTTGTTCCTCAGGCAGAGGCCACGCCTCCAGCAAGAATCGTTTCTCTATGGAGAAAGTCCAGACCCTAGTACGAAGCGAAGTGAAGGACAAGGGTCTGGTTTTAACCAGGCTATATTATTATAAATACCTTCCTAAGTCCATACAATACAAACAACTTAAAACTTGCTTCTTGTCTGATGGTGTTTTATTCACACAACAGGCTCCTCAGCTGAACCTTTTCTGACTGCCTATTTACCATATCTGGCCGTGGTCAGGCGCCTAGCCTTAATGAGCGTTACACATCACCCAAAAATCCAGGAAGTGCTCAGTATGCTTGAGCGGGAAGACAGAGGAGATGGAAAACAAATGAAGCCAACGCAAAGATACGAAAGCGGAGCGGAAAAACGTAAAAAGACTTTAAAGGATAGTTGTACCTTATTAAAATAGAGAAGAAGAAAAAAAACGGTTGTTTTTATTGTCTAGTTCCCAGTATTAGAGTATTAACATGAAAATCTTTGACCTTCAGGGCAGGGCCTAATGGTACATTTAGGCTGACTTGGGGGAGGGCCCCTTTACAAAGGTTTGCCTGGGGCCCCAAAATGTCTAAGGCTGCCACTGTCCACTGGCTCCCGGTTAAATCACGCATTGTCTTTAAAATTCTACTTCTCACGTTCAAAGCTATCCACAACCTTGCCCCTCCTTATCTATCTGACCTCCTACAAATCTCCATCCCATCTCGCTCTCTCAGATCCTCCTCTTCGCTACATCTCCATGTACCCTCTGCCCGCCTCTCCACCATGGGGAGCAGGGCCTTCACCTGCTCTGCCCCTCACCTCTGGAACGCTCTACCGCCAGACCTTCGAAACACCACCTCCCTTTCTCTGTTCAAGACTGCCCTGAAAACACATCTCTTTAGACTCACATCTTTAACTTTACTAAATGTATTTTATATTATTTATGTACTTTATATTTCAATTTGTTACTGCTAATGTTTGAACTGTGTTTGTTTAAGTGTCCTTGGGTGTCTTGAAAGGCGCTTTTAAATAAAATTATTATTATTATTATTATTATTATTATTGTTATTATTATTATTGGAAGACCACGGCACTATTCATCGAGCTAAGTATAATTTGCATTAACTTGTATTAAATCACTGAGATTGGACTCATTTGGAGATGGCAGGAATCCCACTTAAGGCTCAGCCGTCTGAAATAAACTTTATTTCATCAAACTGAAGTCGTTCAAAGAGCTATCAACAACAGGTTAGCTATTTATTGTTCATAACCTCTCAGCAGAACCCCACATCAAAATCAAAATAACGATGACTGTGATGTTATTTGATATATTGAGTATATTTTCCCAAAAAAAATGTTGTTTATAAATTGTGTTTTAGGTGGAAAAAATATGTTTACCAATCTTTTTAGTTTAAAACTTTTTAGCTGAGTCACTCACAGCCAACATACCTGCGCTTAACACACACACACACACCCAGGAGGAGTAATGTTTATGTTTATCAGGGTGTTTGGGGGAAATGAGCATAGTTGCAGTCAGATGCATGAAGCATTGAGTCACAGTGCTGCGAGCTGGAGGAGGTGGCTGCGTCTCTGCATGCGCGCTGGATGCTGCTGGACCTTCATCTGCTGACTGCAGGGACATGAGCTTGTTTTCCTCTGTCCGATACGTGACCAGCTAAAAACCAGAGACCATGTCCGCTCAGGGACTGCTGAGCAGCGTTTTCTCCTGCTCACTGAGCCACAGAAGTCTTTCCAAGAGGAAGCTGAGGCAGACCAGGAGCTTGGAGACGACGCTGATGCGCCACTATGGCACCGAGGCAGAGGACACTCCGTGTAAGGTTTGTGAGCCATTTGTTCACTGGTCATTTATAGACAACAGATATAACCGGATTTATTATATATATCCTGTTGCATGCTCAATAATCCAGGTAGAAAGAAGTCTTTCGGACGAAAGACGAAACGTTTCTACAATTTTTTTTTTTGAATGTCCAGAAGATCAGACTTAACTTTTTTTTTTTTTTTTTTAGATATAGTGATAATGTTTTTTTTGTTGTTGCAGATATTCATTAAGCAGGAGTAATTCCTTCTATTTAATTCAAGTTGACATGCATCATACTATAAGAATAAGCACAGATTGCACTGCTAGTTACACAATACCAGAAAAGGGGAAACCAAAAAACAAACAAAAAAAACAAAAATCCTCCCACTAATCCGTCATGCTGCCCAGCTATTGCAACATCCCAAAGTTTGTGACCAACCGGACTGATTTGTGTGGTTGTGCCTGTTTTGTAGCTCTTTTTTTTTTTTGGCACAAAGTGTGATTCAGCCCATCCTGTTTGATGACATCATTTTATTTGGCAGGGATGCTAAATGATGGCACTGATTTGACAAGTCGGGACCAGAAAAGTTGAGCATTTCAAAGCTGAGTGGAATACGTGAAGCCCTGACAAGGTGTTAATTTTACTGCGTTGGATTATTGAGCAAAAGTAGCAAATATATGAAAGTCATGTCTTTGGATTCTGGCATGTTGAAGCTGCTGGTTGTTGTTGGTCCCTCCAGGACTTGTTGCATGGATCCTACAAAACAGAGACACTCTGAACTCAAGTGCAGAAAAGCAGAATTACAATATTGTGTGCAGAAAACATACAGGAAGTTATTTTACTGACTAAATCAATCTGTGCCGCACACATTGTTTGTTTATTACACTGGAGACAGACCTGTCACTGGATTCAACTTGTAATAAAGTTAAGTCTGTTCTCCGCACTCATTCACAAATAACTTTGATCCAACAGCCAAAGCTTTTAGTTTTTTTTTTCTAAAACCTGAATTTTCCAGAGAGCTAAAGCAGATATTGATTGTGATTTATGACTTTTAGAAGGGTGTGTGTGGATTACCACCAGCCTGTTTCTTGTCTTGAACTGCAAAGCTAGAAGAGAAATGACCCTGGTCTTAAATGTTATAAATCATTCACTTTTTAAAACATGCTGGGATGCCTGTAGAGCTGCAGAGCGTCGTGCAGCACCAATCGGAAAGCTGCTACTTGAGCTGAACTCTCTCACATGACCATGCTGTCAGCTTACAGTCGTAGCAAGTAAGAGCCTTTTGTATGCAAACCTTACTCCAAGTCCATAATCAAAGTCACATTTTTTGGGGTGTGCTCTCATTCACTGAGGGATAACAGTATCCAAGAGAGCATAAAACAACAGCAGTGAAACACAGATACAGTATTTTTTTTTATGCAACACTGCCACACCTTTGTCCAATAATAAACCAAACGCTTCAATTTCATCAGATTTCTCATGCATTTTTGTACTGAAAACTCTACAATACTCACACATGTACAAACATGCTTTATTTTAATATGGAGGGTGATTTGTTGCGTATTTATTTAGTATTAAATAAATAGTCAGAGTCAGTCAGAGTCAGATCATCTTTATTGTCATTCGCACCACATGTGGTACATGTGATGAAACGAGATTAAGTACACAAATAATTTGGATCTTTTGAATTTGTGAAAAGATTATGAACGATTCGTTTCTTGCCTGGTGGAAATTATAGAGTCCAAGGCACTCATGAAGATGAGTCAAAAGAAAATTTGTTTTGAAAAAATACCTCGCCATTTTTTCATATATCATATTGATGGTTAATTTGTCCTTAAATTAAAACTTTGTAAGCACAGTTTGTGAACAGCTGTCAACCATCAGCTGTCAACTGTTGTTTCCTTCTGGAAACGGTTCAAAAATAGTTGAACAATGATGACGTCTAAGGAAGGATCATTTATGACTGAAAAAGGTTTGTAAAATCAATAATCCAGGTAGATAACAACAAAAAAGGTTCGATCGTGTCATCTGGACCAGTTTCTTTAAGTGAGAACTGTTTCTTCCCACATCCAGAGGACTTCATCAGTCTGAGGCCTGCCAACCATCTGTCCCATAGGTAGCCTTCACTGCTGTGTTTCAAACCAACCTCCTGTTGGAATCTCAGAAGTAGATTTTTTACACTTGAAGAACACACTCATCTAAAACAATCAATCATCATGTACAACAATTAAATGTCATGGGCCAATAGCCAACTTGCTACTCACAGAAACAGCCTGAGAACAACCAAGGCCAAAGTGGATGGGGATGAAACATTTCTCACTTAAAGAAACTGGTCCAGATGACACGATTGAACCATTTGAGTTGTTATCTTCCTGGATGGTTGAGCTTTCAAACCTTTTTCTGGACCACTTTGGCCTTGGTTGTCCTCAGGCTGTTTCTGTGAGTAGCAAGTTGGTCATCTGGCCTAAAACATTTGATTGTTGTACCTGATGATTGATTGTTTTAGATGAGTGTGTTCTGCAAGTGTTAAAAATCTACTTCTGAGATTCCAACAGGAGGTTGGCTTGAAACACAGCAGTGAAGGCTACCTATGGGACGGATCTGGTTGGCAGGCCTCAGACTGACGAAGCCCTCTGGATGGGGGATGAAACATTTCTCACTTAAAGAAACTGGTCCAGATGAGATGATTTAACCATTTTTGTCATTTATTATGACAGAGTTTAAAAGCAACACTTGAACAGTAAACTTACCCATCTAGCAAAAGTTTAGCAAAAAACACTTGTTTTTAAATGAAGAGCCTTGCATGTTCCACCTCCCTTTTGCATTTAGCAGCAGATTCACTATTTTATTTCAGCCTAAATATATTCGTCTTTACTTGACACCTGTCCATTTCTACCATATTGATTATCTACTCAGACTACATGACTCAATTTTCCACATGGTTTTCAATGGGCTCTGCAAAATGCCTCGTTTACGCTGAGTGCGCACCTGCATTTTAGAATTGCACATCAACATATTTGGAAAACTAAAACGGCCTCATTCAATATACTGTAGTTCAGGATCACATTTTTCATAGTTTGCAATGAGTACCTGTCTGTTTCTCCAAACTGAGCCTTACCATAGTAAGCCGTACAGTCAATATGATAGTGCTACTTTAATGCTAAATCTACAAGTCACATATGGAAATAGTTAGTGTGCCTTAATTCAAATATGTAATGTAAAGATTGGCTTGTTTAGGAACATGTGGTCAACAGGTATTCTGTATCCATGCTGTTAAATTCCTTTTATATTCCACTGGCTGTGTAGGGTTGTGCAGCTCTGAGTCACTGCAGCTCGAGCTGAGATAGAAAACAGAGACATCTGGTTTACATGAAGAACGCTTCAGCTCTTACTTCTCGCAGCAGCATGACCTGATCCTTGGCTACAGGCCCTCAGGCACATTTTTCTTCCCACCAGAGACGGTGCGTTTGCGTGGCATGGGGCTAAACTCGCAGGCTTTTACAACTGCAGCATAAAGCGTCGGGTATTTAGTTGATAAGTAAAAAACAACATTGTTTGGGTTTGTTGTAAGCGTTAAATGAGTTTCATACATTTTTATTTTACTTTGTAACTAGCTGGCATCGTTTTGTGTGGTGTCACAGCAAGTTTATCACAGAGCAGCTTTTAAAGCAGCATTAACAATTCAAGCATTTTACCACAGAAAACACTGCAGCAGTGATCTCCACATGTTGCACGTTGCACAGCAGCACTGACCTTCAGGTGTTTTGAATGTTTTTTTATTTATTAATATCACAACTGTGACAGTTCTGCATCCAGTCTATTGCTGTTTAACGTGACACTAATACATTTTTGTTGATACAACAACACTATACTTTTCTGTTTGTTCTGTGGCTGAACTAGCCTGCGGTTAAGAATTAATAACACACCTTAAGGCTGACTTTTTGATGAAAACAGTATATTAACTGCTATTTGACATGTTTTCATTTGTCCTTTTAAACCGCTGAGTAAGATTGTCATTATAAATGCATTAAGGAAACGTTTTTAAATAATCCCTTAAACAGTCTGATTAGATATGCTGCTAAAAAAACACATTTTCATTCAATTTCTCACAGGAAGCTTACAAAGGATTTACATAAACACATATGACCTGTAGGTGGTGCTATTCATCCTTCATTTTATTCATTGTAATGTAACAAAAAGTGGACAAAAGCCATTATTACAAAGATCAGGGTGAATAGGGGATTGTGTGTAAAGGTGTGGCAGATATCGTATAAAATAACTCACTGGGTCAAGTTGAGGACGATCAATGGGTCATATTTCAAAAGTAATTCCAATGTTAATCAGAGAAGCTGGATTTATGCTTAAAGAAGGAGTGACTGTTGTTTCAGTCTCCATATATAATAGTAATAATAATAATGAATTCAATTTATAACGCACTTTTCATTAATGAAAATCTCAAAGTGCTACAAAGTGCAACAGAATTAAGTGTCAATAAAACAAGTAAAATCAATA
>JBBPBX010018896.1:5399-23766 GCA_038048925.1 Garcialebias charrua
TATATATAGACACAGTAACATCAACCATATTTTCACAACTTTTCAAAGCCCTATTCTACAGCACTTAAGAGTGCAAGAAGAAAAAATGTAAGTAATATTTTTATGTTAACTACCTTATTTGCTAATCATTTGATTGACACATTCCTGCCAACTACCAGTCTAAACAGTGAAAAGGTGGATCAGTTGATATGCATCTGTGGGAGGTTTCGACCCAAACTGTTGCAGTATGTGAACAGAATTACATGTGAAACAGTCCGTGTTGCACTGTGACATAGACCAGCTGGTTCTCAAACTTTCTTCACTGATGTACCCACAGGTTGTGTCAAACTACCTGGATATGTGAGTGAAACTGATTTTTATTTTCTTTATTTAAGAAGAATGAACCTCCTGTGCCTACTACAGTATAGCCTACTGATTTTAAATACAAGTTTACAGTAGTCCCTCCTTTATCGTGGGGGATCCGTACTCTGAATCCCTGCGATAAGTGACAAACCGTGAAGAAGGAATAGTAGTACAAGTAGTAAGTACGTAAGTAAGTAAGTAAGTATATATATATATATATATTTTTTTTTAAACCCTTCCCACACTCTTGCAATATTCTAAACAATATTTCTAAACGCTCTAAAAGAGCACAGCATGTCATGATTTCAGCTCTCTGCTTCCGGCTGCACTCTCAGTCACGCCCACTTCTCTGCTCTGCACAGAGATCAGCTGATCAGCTGCAGGAGTAAGCCTCTCCCACAACTGTGGGATGCACAGGTGCTAAATAATTTAAAATAATTTATTTTAAATAAAAATTCCATGCCGATTGTACGGCTCATCCATCAATCAGCGAATTGTGTCATGTCCAATCTTACTTTGAAAAACCGCGATAGAGCGAGGCCGCAATAAACAAACTGTGAAGTAGTGAGGGACTACTGTACAGTCTTATTTTATTTACAGAGAGGTATCGAAGATTATGGTACAGCATGGCTACACCCAGACATATTAGCAGTGCTGAGATAAGCTAAAAAAAAATTTGAAGTGCGATTATAGGGCAACTGAGGACCACAACAGGTGGAGTGGCTCAAACACAGTGATCTTTGACGATCCCGCCCACTTTGACAATCCCTCCCACAGAGCGGAGAAACAGGTCATCATCCATTGTAGTGGCAAATCACCTACTCCTGAGAAGAACCAAGAATGGGACAGCTGAGTGGAGCCGCACTTACCAGTGGCAAAGCGGCATAAGTAAGTAAAGTCTAAGTAGTGGGGGAGGAGCACAAGGAGGAGAGGGTGACATTATAATTTGATTGCAGGCCTGCCATGAGATGTAAAAAAAATTTGAAGCAGAGTTTTTGAAAAATCAGTAAGACTTCCTCTGTATGTCCATATCATGAAAAATCTACAATTTATGAAAAATACAGAAGACTTGACATGTATGACGAAGAAATGAGGTGTACAGTATAATACATTCAGTGATAGCAAAAAAAGGAAGGATTTTTCTAAATTGTTTTTGTTAGTCATTGTAGGTGGCAAATCAATGCCCGCCACGTTTTATTGAGCAAGCAGCATGGGGGTACAGTATAATCTGACCTGTGGTGTATATATTGGCCTAGACCATAGTACACTCTAGCCTATAGGCCCTTATAACTCCAGATATAGTCCAGACTATGGGTACATTATGGCTTGTTACACAGGGTCACTGGAAGCTGGTGTCTACCTCAAGCAGTCGCTGTGTAAGAGGCGATGGACACATAGAGACGAACAGGACAAACAACTTTTTTACACTCTCATTCACACCTGAGGACAAGTTACTAATTACTCTAACGTGCATGTTTTTTATCTGTGGGAGGAAACCGGAGTACCCGGAGAAAAACCCACACATGCAGAGAGAACATGCAAACTTCACTAGAAAGGCCCCAGGTCAGGAGGTGAACCTGCAATCTTTTTTGCTGAGAGGCGACAACTCTAACCACTGTACCACCCTCAAAGAAATTCCTACATGCAGTAATTGTTTCAGAGTATTTATGCATACATGCTATTTTTTAAAAGACTTCAGAAAAAATGTCAAGTGCCGTCCCTCAGGCATATAAATGCTCCTACTTGTGAAATAGTAAATCATCCATTCATCAATCCACTTTCAGAAAAATCGAGTGCATCGTTGTAGATTGATGGTAAAAACTAGGGATGGGACAGATCCGATCCAGTATCGGTATCGGTATCCGATATTAGCATTATTTAAGTATCGGATATCGGATCCAACTTGCCGATATTTTTCCGATACCAGCTTCAAAGAGCACTTGTGTTCAATCACATTCTGTGACTGCCCTTTTTAACATGGTATGAGTTAAACCTAATGAAGATACTCTTAAGCCTTACAATAGGGAACCCACTGACTTTAACAGCACACAGGACAGGAGGCAAGTATACCACACACATGTCCTCCTTACTCATGGTGCAGCTGAAAAAAAACTAAAAAAGCGCTAAGCATGATGGGAAAGACAACACAGCCACTCCCCTTAACCACTAAGAGAGTGGGTTTTGTTGTCTTACCCATTATAACCAATAGTTATAACCAATAGTTTGTCCAGCTAAAGCTGAAAAAACTAAAAAAACGCTAAGCATTATGGGAAAGACAACAAAATCCACTCTCTTAGTGGTTAAGGAGAGTGGCTGTGTTGTCTTTCCCATCATGCTTAGGACTTTTTTAGTTTTTTTCAGCTGCACCATGAGTAAGGAGGACATGTGTGTGGTATACTTGCCTCCTGTCCTGTGTGCTGTTAAAGTCAGTGGGTTCCCTATTGTAAGACTTATGAGCGTCTTCATTGGGTTTATCTCACACAATGTTTAAATAAATAGTTTGGGTAAGAAATTTTCATTATACAGAGTCACATACCTGAACAGTATCGGATCGGAAAATTATCGGTATCGGTCGATACTGAGTTATGAAGTATCGGTATCGGATCGGAAGTGAAAAATGTGGATCGGTGCATCCCTAGTAAAAACGTACACAAATTGAAGATGCTAACGGGGCATTTAAAATGGTTTAGGAACACTTTTGTGGGAAATAAATACATGTAGTAATTTGGACTCTGGGCTTTTTAAATTTGCAACACCCCTCACCTAAAAGAAAAAGAAAACACAAGGTGGATCACTCTACGGTGATGTACTGTTACCTCACACCAAGAACGACTCGGGCTTGAATTTCAGCGCACCTGGGCCCTTGCCTGGTGAGTCAGCATGTTCTCCTTGTGCATGTGTGGGTTCTCCCAAGGTTCTCCGGTTTCCTCCCACACTCAAAATGCATGTTTGGTTAACTGGTGTTTCTAAATTGCCCCTAATTGTGAGTATGTAGTGTGTTGTCTGGCTTGTGTGTCCCTTTAATGACCACTGACTGATGGAAAACCAGCGCTTCATGACTGAGAAGCAGGTTCAAACAACGAGTGAGCATCGCACAAGTTCTTTGTGTTGTCAAGAGAAATGTACACACACATAGTGAAATGACAGTCACGTGACACAGCAAAAAACACAGCAACTTTCTGTTCTAAAGACCACATCAGCTGTAGAACGTAGAACACACAGCATGCAGGAACTGGACTACCTCAATCTGCACCCAAAGTCAGCCATCAGATATAAAGAGTAAAACAATACTGGTTCATCAGAACAGAAAGGCTCATCAGTGTGTGATTTACATAACATGTAATAACCTAGAAGCGTAAGTTTGGACATCTGAAGACGTTTGTTCATACCTGTTGAGCAAGGTTTGTCTTGTGATGTATCGCTGCCAGGTAGCGAAGGATGAGTTTGGTGGCCTCGGTTTTTCCAGACCCACTCTCTCCACTAAAACCCAATAAAACCCAGAAAGAAAAAAACACATTCAATCCATCAATGTGACAGAAAGATTCTTCACATATGAAGAGTTTTGTTCTGCATGTCAGATACAGCTGGAAATAGAGAAAATTTAACTCTAAATTCTAAATAAACTGAATAACCGTCTAGACCAAATAAAAAAAGAAGCAACACCCACGGAACAAATGAAATTAGCTCAAAGTAAACTAATTACAGGTACTCCCCGACTTACGAGCGCATCGACATACGAGGTTCCGGACTTACGAGCTCACTAACGAACAGTAAATTTGTAAAGAACATACAGAAAATACAGCACTTTTATGTGTTTTTAGATGAAAGTGTGTTAGCTAACCGTTTGGAAACAAGTTTCTGAGCATGTTTATGAACTAGTATGAACGTTTGTGATGAAAAACGAGTGTTCGTAGTAGCGCTAGCATAAATTTTCCGACTTACGACCGAAAATCCGGACTTACGAGCAACACGTGTTTCGGGTTCCGACCATACGAGGTTTCGTGTTACGAGATAGTCGTAGGAACGGAACTCGCTCGTAAGTCGGGGATTACCTGTACTGTAGTCTGCTTTCGAAACCCTTACAAGCTTAAGAAGTCGTTTATTTTGTGCCAAAAGAGAAAACTTTTGTGATTTCCTCAACAGTTTTGTAACAGTCGTCACTTAGAGCTGGAGTCAGGGTTGAATTATTCGATCCTCTTTACCTCCCTGCTCAGGCTCGTGGGTGTTTGACTTAACTGACTTGAGTTATGTGAGAACAGGCAACGCTCACATTAGACGAGGGCTCAATTCCACATTTGCGTTAAACCACCTGAAACGGTCTCGCACAAGCACATATCCAGTGCTGTACTGCTGCCAACAAATTAGCACTAAATGCTGCCATTATGCCAGCCTAGCTAAAGGAAAGCAGCATTGTGTGTGTGTTGTGTGTTTTTGTGTGTTTATGGAGAGTGGTACCCTCACAACATTCCAGCGTATGGTTTCAACTCACTGGGCCGTAAATGCCCACTGAACACTAGACCTCAGTTAGCCCCAACACACACTCAGTGACACACACACACACAACAAATGTTCACACACAAACCCTCGGGCCTCTGAAACACAATCTGTTTGTGGTCCAGACCTGGCTGGGCTTCCCTTACAGGTGTCTCCTTCCGAGTACGGCTAGAGTTTTCCAGGTGTGTGACACAAGTTGTTCAGATGTGTTTGTGTATTAAATGACTGTTTCTGGTCAATCCAAATGCACAGATGCTTGTGTGTGTGTGCACATGCATGTGTGTGTATGTAATTTCTTTTTTTAAGATATACATTTTGACACTGAGCTAAACACGAATGGCAGTAGACATGTCTATAATTTAAAGTGAAGCTCAGATTTTTTGATGTGGGGTTCTGTTGAAGGGTTATCAACAATTAGTAGCTTATCTGTTGTGGATAGTTCTTTTAATAATAATAATAATAATAATAATAATAATAATAATAATAATAATAATAATAATGAATTTAACGCACTTTTCATTAACAAAAATCTCAAAGTGCAACAAAGTGCAACAAAAATCAAAGATCAAATAAAAACAAGTGATAAAATCAAGTAAAATCAATAATAATATCAACTAAGATCAAAGATAAAATCATGTGGAGGCAGAGTAGGCTCGCTTAAAAAGAAAGGTCTTTAAGCCTTGTTTAAAGTCAACCAGTGACTGTGGAGCTCTCAGGTAGTCAGGGAGGGAGTTCCATAGGCGGGGGGCAGCCACACAGAATGCCCGGTCTCCCATGGTCCTTAATTTGGTTCGTGGAATGTGAAGGAGATTACTGTTCTGTGATCGTAGAGACCGGGTGGATGAATATGGTGCAAGAATGTCCTTTAGATAATCTGGTGAAGTTCCGTGTAAGCATTGGTGTGTAATGAGAGCAGTTTTGTACTGAATTCTGTAGGTGACAGGAAGCCAATGGAGGTTATGGAGAATGGGTGTAATATGTTCAAATTTACAAGCTCTCAACAAAATCCTTGCTGCACTGTTTTGAATATATTGAAGCTTCTGAAGGTTTTTGCCAGGGATTCCAATAAACAGGGAGTTGCAGTAGTCGAGCCTGGAGGAGACAAAGGCATGGACGAGTTTCTCAGCATCAGAAAAAGTCAGAGATGGGCGAAGTCTGGAGATGTTTCAAAGATGGAAGAAGCAGGTTTTAAACAGATGCTTAATGTGTGAAAGTACCGTAAGTAAGTAAGTAAGTTTTATTTATATAGCACATTTCACACAGACATGAGAGTCACAAAGTGCTTCACAAAAGGAAAAATAAAATCACAGAAAAATTAAATCATAAAATCACAGAAATACTATACAAAAAGGTAAAACATAACAAGCTCTAAAAACAATGTACAAAGTTAACCAAACGCCTGTCTGAAGAGAAGAGTGACTTTTGATGACCTCGGTTTGAAGGCCCATTATACAAGAATATGTTGTTTTTGGTAGAATAACAATCAAATGTGGAATTTACAGCGGTGTAAATGCTTATAAAGAAGCATTTTCATGAGCTACTAAATTTGGGGGATTGGAGTTATTTTAATACAGCAGCAATCCACTTTCGTCGTTCAAAGAGCTATCAACAACATATAAGATGTTAATTGATCATAAAGTTCCCACAAAAATAACTTTAAAATATCTGGACTAACCCTTTACATTTCCTAGATTGTAAATCAGAGGCAAATGTCTAAATTAAGACAGAAACCTGATTGTTCAACAGACCTCAAAAAGGTAGACAACTTACAAAAACTTAAAGATGAATGATAAGAAAAAATGTAAATAAAAAGGTTAATTCTTTTAATGCTATTCATCCATCCATCCATTCTCTTCTGCTTATCTGGGGTCAGGACGCGGTGGTAGCAGCCTATAGGGAGGCCCAGACTTACTGCTATTCAGTAACATTGTAACATGAAAAATCCTGTTGAAAAATCAACGTACTTTGTATGCTAAATACATGCATTGGCTCAAAAACTACAGTATTTTACAAACCTTTATTTGCATTTATAAAAGAAGTGGTAATTGAGTCTCCTACCTGATGATTATGACTTGGTTTTGTTTGGCATCCATCATTTTGGTATAAGCAGCATTTGCTATGGCAAACAAATGCCTGTAAGACAAAAATTGTTAGCTGTGCTTAAAATGTTCCTGAAAAATCCAGTTTTCATTTTGTTTGAGAGTGAAAGCGACTTACGGAGGGTTCTCTCCCAGAGTGCGCCTCTTATACAGCAGTACCATGTCCGTCCCATAAATGTTGAACATCTTGTAAGGATTCACAGATACCAGAATACTACCTATGTATGTCTGTAAAGAAAATATTAATAAATCTCAATATAATAGAAAGGAAGTAGTACAAAGTAAACAGAACTGCAATGACTATCTAAATCATTCTTAAATTGATAATAGACTAATGCTAAGTTGTATCATGCTTGTACAAAATTTGATTACTTACATAAATGAGCTCTCTCTCAAACCTTCTTCTTGTGTTTAGAAGAACAGCTCCTTCGTGCATTTCACTAGAAAAAATAGGACTGAGTTTTTTAAAGATGTTAAAGAGCAATTCAGAACATATCATTTTTGTTAGAACCATTTATTTGCATTTATTCATCTGCACAACATTTAAAACAAATAGTTGTTTCCCTGAGTGACCCATCTACCGTTCTAAGCATACAGTACTTCTCAAATCATGTTAGTGCTGCTGTTTGGAGTAATGTTTTCTATGATATTAGTGCTTAGTGTGTTTTTAGTTGATGTTTTTCTTAGTTCATATCTTAGATGTTATTGCTGTTTTTCATTTACATTTTATTGTTGGATGTAACTGGGACCCTGTCTACATAATCTCGTTTCATCACATGTACCACATGTGGTGCGAATGACAATAAAAAATTTCTGACTCTGACTGAAATTTCTTTGACATCTTCAGCGCCTTTGCTAAAAATTTGCTTACAAGCATGCTGAAGTGATTTCTTTAGGCTCAAATTGTGTGTGAGTATAATTTTGGCAAGTCTTGTAATATGATTTATTTTTAACTTACTCTAACTGTGTCATATCTTCCACACCATCTTCCTCTCTGAACTCCCGCTCAGCTATTGTGGACATACTTCTGATTGTGTACATCTGAAATAAAACATACACACACACAGAGAGAAATCAAGAAATGATGCAGTGCACAATGTATCATTGAAAAAGCCTTGTAGCTAAAGACTTCTTCAACTTCCAAACACCCTCAGTTTATTACTAATAACGTGCACAATTTTTTTTTACTTTTAAACACTTTAACTGCTGTGGATGTTTAAAATGTTTGATTGAGTTATTACCTTGTCAAACCAGTCCCCCTGTGGTTCCCCCTCCCTGTTGAGATTCCACTCCCCAGATTCCTCCCCTGTATGTCTCTGTCTCATTATATTCTTGGGGTCTGGGAGCTCTCCATCTCTATACATGGACCATTTATTGAGGTTCTGCACTGTTCCATGAGGGAGAACTCTCTCTGCCCCCCACACATCCATATCTGGCTGGATTCCTAATCCGTCAAGTCCAGAACCAGCCCAGTGTTTACCAGGACCAGACCCCTGGACTTGGGGGGAAACAACAGCATATGAGGATAGGCGGAAAGAGCCTCGCTGGAGTTGAGAGTTCTGCAAAGCACCAGAAAGGTTAAGCGAGCGTTGTTGTGGAGTGCTAGGGGCACCAAGTCTTGTCATGATATTACCATCAGGGAGGCGGTATTTGGCCGCACGAAGGTTTGGGTTCTTTGACAGCGCATTAGACAGATCAAACGTTTGGGGTGAAGAAGTTGTCTGAGAGCGGGTCATGAGAGTTCCATCTGGCAGACGGTATGTGGAAGATCGAATGTTCTTGTTACGGAGAGCATTAGAAAGATCAAGTGAGCGTTGCCCAGAAGTGTCTGCAGATCCCTGCTGCTTCAGTAACAATGTGTTTGGGAGATTGTAAGAAGCACCACGAATGTTGCTATTTAACAAGGCACCAGAGAGGAGGGGACTTGAAGGACTTTGAGTTTGATTTTTTGGAAAAAGAGATGATCCTTCTGGAAGCTGAAACTTTGCCTTTCGAAGATTTGCATTCATCAGGGCACTAGAAAGCCCTAATGATGGGCCTGCATTATCAGCAGCACTTTCAGTCTTCCCTCCCGGATGTGTTAGAATTGAACCGTCTGGTAATCGATAAGAAGCCTTTCGAACATTTGCATTGAGAATAGCTGATGAGAGCACAGGAGAGGAAGACTCAGGAACTGCATCATTTCTTACAACCAAAGTTCCACCTGGCAACCTAAAGGTTGCTTTATGTACATTAGGATTCAGAAGTGCAGAAGAAAGCAAAGAGGAAGATTGAGGTTCAGCTGATTTATGCCTGGTCACCAATGAGCCATCAGGTAGTCTGTAGGTGGCCTGACGAAGACTTGGGTTCTGCAGGGCGCTAGAGAGAGCAGAAGGTGACAGTCTTCCATTACCAACAACTCCCATTGTTGTACCAGGAAGTTCACCAGAGTCCCTGGACATTGTCAGAGTGCCACTTGGAAGCCTTAACATTGATCCCTGGATATGGGAAGTCCTGAGTTCACCAGACAAAAATGGGGAGATACCTCTGACACCTCCTTGCTGTGGCATCGTGGAAGGGGGAGTAGGCAACACAGGAGATGGGGGGAAGAGCTGTCGCTGTAAAGGTGATGCAAAAGAAGCATTATGTAGTTGAGAGTTAAGCATAGCAGACGACAGTTGTGGTGAAGAGATGGGAGACTGGACTGGAAGGGTTGCTGTTTGACTGGGAGTCAAAACAGTTGTATAAAGGTTGGCATTGCGTTGTAGAGGAGATGAATAGGAGGCACTGCGTAGTCTGGAGTTTTGCATCAAAGCATTGGATAGACCTAATGGGCCATATGAGTCCACCATCTGTGTCTCCTGAAGATTAACTAATTCCTTCCCCTGTGCACCAGGTATAGGGGAAGGGCTTATTTGTAAAGATGAGGTGTTTCCAGCATTTTGGATATAAGGATTCTGGAGTCTACGCCCCAGATTAGGAGACAAAGGTACTTGTTGAGGAAGGGTTTGTGGATGGACCTCTTGCTGTGTTTGGATTGATGTGGGTCTTTGTAAAGGAGAGGTGTAAACACTGTTGGAACAAGGAATGGAAGGAGGGAAAGGAGAACCTAAAAGCTGAGGACTTGTTAAAGCATTTGTAAGCATTGGGGTTGGGCCTGGCTCCATCATTGTGTAGTTATACTGACCAATGCTCTGTGATGTTGGAAAAACATTCAGGGGAAGATTTGAATGAGGTACTGAAGGCTGAAAAGATGTTGGTCCCAAACTATGAGAACTCACAGATCTATGAGGCAAGGGAGAAGATGGGTGAGATGGATGATACATGGAAGAAGCAGAACGAGAAGGAAAAGGTGATGTACTCTGCAGAGGTTGTGGAGATGGAGACCTACTCTGGAGCCTACGCACTGATGGCTGTGGAGAAATGGGCCCACTGTGTTTTAGGGATTGCTGTGGAAGAATGGGAGATACTTCTGCAGGAGTTCGAAATGACTGCCTTGACTGAAGAGAAGATTCATTTCTGGGTATGCGCACTAAGGGCTGCCCTCGACCAATAGGTCTTTGAAATCCTCCTTGGGAAGTCCTAATTCGCTTGGTTTCTCTTAACCCTGTTGGCCGAGAGCCTGATCTGGCTAACAATGGAGTTCCAGCTACAGACCCTATTTGTCTTGAAGGAGAGGCTGGACCACTATGTATTGAGGACCTAAAAGGGGCTACTTGCTGAGTGACACGAGGCCCATGTCTACTTTGTCTTTGTGAATAGGGGTTAGCTGGAGAGGGTTTCACAGCTCCCATAGGCACAGGACTTCTTGCTCCAGGACCACCTCTCAGCCTGCGAGTAGAGGAACGTGTGGGAAGGGGTCTAGCAGAGACATGAGATGGTGAAGGAGAAGAAGGACGATAATGAGAAAAAGGGCGAAAAGACTGTGGAGAGGAATGAGATTGTTCATGCTGAGGTGGGCTCCTTCTTTGTGGAGATGGCAGTGGAGGAGAAGGAGGATGTCTCATTATAGATGTCTTTTTTCTCCCTTTAAACAAAGGTGGTTTGGTAGGTGGCAGAGGCATTGCATCTGGAGGGGGTTGCTGTCTAAAAGAAAGTCTCGGAGAAAGTGGTGGACTTTGTCTTTTTCTTACTGATTGTCGGGGAGAAGCTAATGGACTAGAAAGTGGGGATTGAGGTTTGGCAAATGAGGGACCTCTATGCAAACCAAATTCTTTCCTTCCATGTGGTGGAGATGGTTGAGCGCTTACCAACAACCCTCTTCTAAAAAAGTGTGGGGAAGATGAGGGACTTGAGATTTTCTGCCTGTCCACTGAGAATGCAGGTCTTTGGCCTGCCTTTGAGTCCCGGTGAGTAAGTCTCCGACTCTGTAAGCGAGGAGAGAAGTGAGGGTCTGACTGGATACCTGGTTGGAGGTCCACTGGATAGGGTGAAAAAGGTGGTGAAGATGGTGCATGTACACTAACTGATCCTGGTCTTAGTGATAGCTGTGGAGATAGAAGATGACCCATTTTTCTCACTGGCATAGGTGACACCATTGGTGAATGCAATGGTGAATGTATCAGATGTTGCACTGGTGATGTTCCTGATGAAATTTGACCCAAATGAAGTATTTGTGGATCTTGAGGAAGGGGTGTTTGGTACGCCTGAGAGGAAAACTGAGGTTGTATGGGAGATAGGGATATGTGACTGGGATAAAAAGATGTGGGAGGGTTAACTGGCTGAAGAGAAGGAAGATAATCCTGATGAGTGTTCATAGCTGTTGTGAATGCAGCGTTTCCAGGAGAAATGAAAGCAAGTTGTTGGTTCATGTCAATGGGGTAAGGGGTTTGTTTAGGAAGGTATGTGGCGATGGGTTGCTCGTATTGTAAATCTGACAAAATTTCTTGATTGTTGAGAGCCAGAGATGGGGCAGAAGAAGGAAACATTGAGGATGAAGGACGGGAATGAAGAGGTGGTGGTGGTAAAGTCTCCACTTCTAGTCTGTCTTTTCCAAATAGCATAACCTGGGGCCTTGGGACTCTAAACTGCTCTTGAGAAAATGGCTCAGCTGGAGGAAAAGACAGCTGTTCCTGTCCAAATGGTTGTCCTGTTGCAGATGAATACAGCCCAGTGTTCATGATTACATGTTGCTGGGCTGGATCTAGTCCTGTGTTCATGATGACATGTTGCTGGGCTGGATCAAGCCTAGCGTTCATTATTGCATGTTGCTGGGCTGGATCTAGCCCAGCATTCATGAATATATGTTGCTGGGATGGATCAAGCATAGCATTCATGATTGCATGTTGGTGGGATGGATCTAGCCCAGCATTCATGAATATATGTTGCTGGGATGGATCAAGCACAGTATTCATGACTGCATGTTGTTGATAAGGGTTGTAAATGGGAGCAGGCTGTGGATATCCAAGCATTCCATTGTACAGGCCTGGGACAACATCATAGTTGTTGCCTATCATGTCATATGAACCACCGTAGTTAGAAGCCATGTTGTAGTTAAAATCATCATCGTAGATCTCCAGCTCATAAGGGTCATACATGTCATTCATACCATCACCATAGTAACCATATGGCTCTGGCTCTATAGCATACAACATTCCATCTTCGCCATAATAATACTCTACCTCTTCCCGGCCATAGTAATCTTCATAATCATCATCAAAATAGCCACAAGGGTAACCATTGTTATCTACATCATCATAGTAAAACTCATCATCATAGTAGAAATTTCCCTCATCATCATAGTAACCAATTTCATCCTCCCACTCTTCATCGTCATAGAACATTTGATCTCCATAAGGATCATTTGGGTCAAATCCTCTATGTCCCGACCTGTTGTAGTCATCTTCATAACCATACTCATCATCATACTCATAGGTCTCATTGTAATAATGAGTTTGTCTCCCTCCAATGTCCCTGTTAGAGAATGGTAGGCTTTTTCTTCCTCGCCTTCCAGCTTGTGCCCCAAAGCGACCTTGGCCTTTAGAAGACAGGAATCGGCCTGTCAACCAGTTGGTTGTTGAAGCCATTCTTCCTACCATTGAACCTTTTGTCTTAAACACTGGTCCTGTTTTCTTTTTTCCAAACACGCCTTTGAACTTTCCTCCTAATCC
Organism: Garcialebias charrua; assembly: GCA_038048925.1. Lineage (NCBI taxonomy): Eukaryota > Metazoa > Chordata > Actinopteri > Cyprinodontiformes > Rivulidae > Garcialebias > Garcialebias charrua. The sequence goes on from JBBPBX010018896.1 coordinate 18,424, forward strand.
CTTTGCCTCTGTTGCCATTTTACCCTTACCGCCCAAGTTGGATAGATTTAATGTCTTTTTGTTTTCTTTAGCAGTGTCATCTTTTTTACCAAACAAACTAAAACCAGACAAACCTGGTTTTTTGTCACCAGTGCTTGATTTTCCAAAGCCAGCAAAGAGCTTACTGCTGCCAAGGAGGAGTTTATTGCCAGTGGTGGGTTTCTTTTTATTTGAAATTCGCAGGAAGAGACGAGAAGTGCTTTTAAGGTTTCGCTTTGGTTTTGTTTTCTCTGGTTGCTGCTTAGAAGGTAAGCTAAAAGGAGAGGCCTTTCCAGTGATGCCTGAGAGGGCTTTGGATGCTCCTGTAAGATGAGATCTTGCATCTATTTTCATCTCTGGTTTCCCTCCACTTAAGTTCTTCTTCTGTGCTTCTGCAGCAAAACCCATCATGGCCTTAGATGCTCCTTTGATTTGAACATTGCTCATCTTTTTTAGATTTACTGCATTCATGCCTTTTTTCACATGTGGGTTTTCTTCCTCCTCCTCGTCCTCTTCTTCATCCCGAGTTGAGCGTTTAGGCGGAGCCTTCATCGCCATAGCTTTGGATGCACCTTTAAGAGCTGCTTTCCCTTTTCCTTTATCCTGCTTTGCAGCCTTTTTGGTTACTACTTCTTCCTCACTTCCACTTTCCTCTTCCTCACTCTTTACCTCCTCTTCTTCTTCCTCCGATCCTTCTTCTGACTCACTGACAGGTTTCTTTCCTTTACCCTTCTTTCCATCATCCTTCCCTTTACCCTTTGCTGGTGGCTCCTCTGTCTTTTTACCCCCTTTTTTGTCATCTTTTCCTCCCTTCTTATCCTCTTTTCCTCCCTTCTTTGGCTCTTCAGACTTGCCTTTTTTGGCAGCTGCTTTTGAATCGCCTTTTTTGGGTGGCATGATGTATCTTGATTCAAATCATTCTAAGCAAGAAATTCTTTCCAAAATTAAGCAAAGTTGTTTTGGTGGCAAAACTGATAGCCTTGGGTATAACCATTCCAGAAGAAGCATCTTCTCATTTTCAGTTGCACTTAAGTCTTCTGTCCTTTTTCCTCCATTGGATATGTCTCCGTGACACGCCACAAAAATGTACCGGTACTAAAGTGCACTCTTTCCCAAGCCAGTTGTTTTATAATGCACACTGAGAAAAACCAAAACCACAGTCCCTTAAAACCCGATCTAGTAATGGAGTCAGAATCTCAGCCATCAGTGCTCGCTCACGTTACAGAACACCTTGAAAACTTCAAAATAAAAATAAAGAGTTGTTGTCTTGTGTTTGATGAAAACTTTCCAGCTGTTTAAAAAAGCAACAATCCAATAACTTTTAAAATGTTACATTAACAAAAAGCAAAAATTAAAAAAAATATATTGGTATCTTCACAGTTTATCCACTCGTTGCTTGCAAATCCAAATGTTTAGCCCTGCTGTTCTTTAAAAAAACAAAGTATCCAGAGTAAGTTCCAGAAACTCTTCGTTTATAGATGTGTAAGTAACTTCCAGGGTCACTCAGAGAATAAATGATCCTGATGTCCCAGTGACAGTCTGTGTAGTCCTATGTGTGTGCCCCATTGTTAGTTCATTCTGTGAATCCGGCAGCGAGTCCTCTTCTTGGCGGCCGCACCAACTTTGGCATGCTCAACGAGAAGCATCAATGTGAGCACGATGGGGTGAGTCCCAGAGTTCTCATTGTCTGAGAGTGAGTGTGCATGTGGTAGTATCCTCCCACAACCACGTCATCTTGGCTTTGTGACCTCCTGCAACTTTCTGCATCACTGTCTGGCAACTGAAACTTTCACACTGTTTTCCTGAGTTTGACATGTCATCATGTGCTTAGTGTGGCTGTGATCACAAATGAGTACAAGTATTGTCTGGGTGTGTAAGATGCAATCAGAGTGGGTATTTCCCATTATAGCTGCAAAGAGCACCTTAATAGACCATCCACATTACCTCGGGGTAACCCTATCTACTAGTTCATTTGTGTATAAATAATGCAAGCTGGCTGAGCTGTTGCTAAACTGTGTCTGAGAGGCAACGCTGCTCTGAGCCAAAAGATAAAGATGTGTGGACCACAGCCGAAAGTGATGCATTCTATTATACTTTGTACATTCAAATATTTAAACACCTACAGTGCATGTGTAGATCATAAGTGCTCTACAAGAAATTACGACATGAGGATTCCTTTTGTAAATGTGCAAATCTATTTTTTAAATGCAAAACTCCTATTAATTTTTTTTTTTACATATAAGAAAATATGCATTTTAATGACCACTTAAACTGTTAAATTTATTCCACATTTGCAGGCATTAGAACCTTATACACTGGAATACAATTTCAATCACCTGTTCCTATTGATGATGCCAAAATCCTCTTTATGTTCCGTCTTTTGTGGCTGTTAAGCATCTTGAAACTATTTTTATTAGTTGGAATTTAATAATTCCAAGATTATCTTGAAATGAATCCTAAAAACATTCTTAATATGTACATAATTTCAATATTCTGGCTTCACTTTGCCAAACATGCTTCTCATAGAAACAACGTAAATACATGATTGGATGGGTCTAACGTGCTGCAGAGGTTCAAAAACAACACGTGGTTTCAAATTCATTGAGTTTTTGGTCTGACGTTTACTCATTGATGATGGTCTGATATTCCAGGAGGTCATCTCAGTGGCAGATATGAATGTTTAATGGCTGTCCTGTGTTCTTCCTACGCAGCATAGATGAAACATTCATCACGGGCTCCTCTAAATATATCACAACCAGTCAACCCCACCCCGTCCTACTCCCCAACAAACAACTTTAAACAAACAGGATCAAGTCAAAAGTTAAAAACTAGATTCAACCAATCATCAGAAGATGAAAAAAGGATTGTATTCTGACGTTATATTGCTTTTATAGTTATTAACGTTGTGGTAAATGTATGCTTCAGTTTGAAGAACAAGAGGGGTAGCTCAGTGGTCAGTGCCACGGGTTGCTAGTTCAAACTCAGGTTGTCAGGAAGAGCAACAGGTGAAAAACATCTGCTGTGGTGACACCTACATCAAGGAACAGCGGAAAATACAAATGTTTTGAAAACAAAAGTATGCTGATCATATAAGTACCTATCGCCTACATAATGAATGGAAAGACTGTATCACACTGCATGGTGACTTTTGTTGACAAAACTCAAACGACATGTGAGGGAGGTAAAACGTCTCGAAACATTTGTGAGCGTCCTCACACTTTCCATAGATCCAGGGACGTGCCACACAGGACAAACTTTAGAAGATGCTGAGAAAGACAAGTATCAAGAGCATCTGCACGTAAAGAAGTCAGGTGGAAGAAAACAAATCTAAACCGAATATTTTGACCAGAAAAATGAGTGAAACTCAAAAAGTGAACAGAAGAAACAAAAGCCAGCAAGCAACAGGAGCAACGTATATCTTGAATACCGCAGGAATCAATCACCAGAGGACGCCATCTCCTCTGTGGTCCACACTGCTCTCACCCACCTGGAGCAGAAGGACTCCTACGTCCGCATGGACGTCACATCTGCCTTCAACACTCTGACCCACTCTGAAGACCCTTATTGATAAACTCCTCACACTAACTGGAATAAGCCCCCCACCCTCACCCTGGCACATAGGAGGATCTGCGGTGGAAGTGGTCTCCATTTTCAGGTACTTGGGTGTGCACCTGAACAACAACCTCAGCTGGAGCAACAACACCACCAGCCTGATCAAGAAAGCTCATCAGAGACTCTACTTCCTCAGGCGGCTGAGACGAGCTGGACTGGGAAGCTCAGTCCTCACCTCCTTCTACAGGTGTGCAGTGGAGAGCATCCTGTGCTCCAGCATCAACGTGTGGCATGGAGGCTGCACAGTTGCAGAAAGAAAAGCTCTGCAGAGAGTGGTGAAGGCTGCACAGAAGATGTTGGAGTCAGTCTCCCCACCATCACAGACATCTACACCTCCTAGATGCAGGAAGAGGGCCACCTGCATCATGAAGGACCCCACTCACCCAGCACACACACTTTTTGTCCTGCAATGTAGAACCACTAGACTGAGGAACAGCTTCTACCCTGAAGCTGTTAGACACATGAATCCCTAACCATGAAAATCACAGTAATGCCACTTTAATTGGAGATTTGACACTTTGTGCTGCTGATTATCCATGCTGCTGATCTCTTACCCATAAGCTGCTATATTCATACTGCTCACAACAGACTCATGCTCAAGCTGCTATTTAATACACCGTATTATATCATATAGTGTATATCTTAAATCTGTGTATGCTGTTTTTTGAATACTTTATATTTTTGCTATTTTTGGATGTGAGACCTTGAGCACACAGTTTTGTTCCACCTCATGTACCACATGTGATGTGAATGACAATAAAGTCACCTTGAACATAATGGGACAATGAGTGAGAGCTACTTTGTACTTTCTTTGCGTGTTGATCGTTCACAACACGCTCTCATCTGGCAAACTCAGTGACCCAAGGCTGATAGAGGAGACGGTCTGAGTAAAAGGTAGGCAACAGCATTGTTCAGTGACTGCAAACACACACAAAGGCACAAGGCGGAAGTTGGGAACAAAGAATTTAGGGCGTGATCGTCATTGAGGAGACATTGACATGTTTGGATTGACAGACGACTGGATCTTTTGATGGGAACAATGAAAGTATCCCACAAAAAGACAACAGGTGTGACAAGAAACTGTGTGGTGAAAAAGGACATAAATGCAGCAAAAAAGATGAGGAAGTGGGTCCAGAGTCCAGAGTTTTATGGAAATAAACTAAAAGAAAAGCACTGAGTAGACAAGAGCTAAGGGTCTCAACCACAAAGAAACAATCTCTTTAGTTGTTATTTCAAAAAATGTCCTCAGAAACATCTCAACCAGCACGTTTTTGTTTTTAGAAATGTAAATGGTAAATGGTAAATGGAGCTTATTTATATAGCGCTTTCCAGCCCCCTGTGAGGGACCCCAAAGCGCTTTACAATACCAACCATCCACCCATTCATACACACATTCATACACCGGTAGCGGCGACTGCCATGCAAGGCGCCTTCCAGTCCTACCGGGAGCAACTCGGGGTTAAGTGTCTTGCCCAGGGACACAACGACACATGGTGTGAGTAACCGGGATTCGAACCTCCAACCTTCCGATCGGGGGACGACTGCCATTACCACTACACCACGGCCGCCCATAATATATATATTTATATATATATATACATATATACATATATATATATATATATATATATATATATATATATATATATATATATATATATATATATATATATATATTATATATATATATATATATATATATATATATATATA
>JBBPBX010018896.1:26958-45076 GCA_038048925.1 Garcialebias charrua
AGAGAGAGAGAGAGAGAGAGAGAAAACACAAATCAACATCATTGAAGTCTGCCTCTAGACCTGCGGAGAGAAAAAAAGACAAAACCGAGAAACCACAACAACAAGCAACAATGATACTTGTAACATCATTAGAAAGTCTTTTATACGGTACATGGTGATACAAGATGTATTTAGTAGCCACCACAACCCAGCTGAGTGTGAATCTGATAAACCCCTGAATCTAAACACCTGTGTGAGCTGCTTGTCCCTATAAGGTTTCTCCATTAGAATGTTCAATAGTGGATGTGGGGACACACAGACCCGCCCCCACAGGACACGATGGTAACACAGGGAGGACCGGAGCCACAGACACACAACGGCCCCCAAGCCGGGAGTCTCCCGACAGGGACAACTGCACCCCCAGAAAAGCCCACAGGTCTTGCTGGCAACCCGTCTCTCCAGATCCGGCCATGGACACCAAGCCCCGAGGTCATACCACCCACCAACAGAGGTCCAGCAGAGCCAAGGCACCCGGGCCCCGGCAGGCAGCCACCAGGGCGGGCCGGCACACACCTGATCACCCAGCCCAGATGCCGAGAGCCACCTCACAGACACCTTTATTAACAAACACCTGTAACTGTACAAATTAAATGTCTAAGACAAAAACTATTTACACATATTATATCCTCTTCAGTTGTGCCGCCTTCACGACGTAAGCGTGTGTGAAGCAGCACGTGAGGGGCTGTTTGTATTCAGTGAGGGAGGAGGAGGGGCCGTGTGAAGTTTATGTTTATTAAATTTGTTCATTTTTTTACAAAAGAAACACAATACAAGACAATCCCATAAATGACGTACAAAATATAAAATAATGAAAGGTAGCAGAAAGAAGAATAAATCTTATTATATCTGCCCCTTTTTTCAAACAATCAGATTAAACAATAATAATCTTCCACCAACAGTACAAAATGACTAACTCTTTCTAATTTTCTAACTAATACAATACACATTACGTCATTTCATATATATTTTTTTTAACAAATTCATTTTGATCATTTTCTTAAATGTAAACATTGACTTGGCATTTTTAACTACATTCTCCAAGCCATTCCATAATCTAATTCCCTGGATTGAGGTAGAACGTCCCTTCAAACTAGTTCTGAATTGTGGTTTTACAAACATCTCTGTCCCCTTAAGGTTATAACAACTTTGTCTTTTAACAAAATGCATTTGGATATTTAAAGGTAATGCATTATTCTGAGCCCTATACATAACTGATAAAATATTATAATAATAATAATAATAATAATTGTCTAATCTTGTCATCTGCGTATGTTTCCCATACACAGACGAAATTCGTCTCTGCATTTAACCCAACCACCTACCAGGCGGTGCAGTGAGCAGCCATAGAAGGCGCTCGGGGAGCTGGAGAAATAGGTGTGCACTCATAGACACCCCAAGATGTGTAGTGGCCGGGACGCGAACCCGCGTCCTTCGGGTCCCAAGTCAAACGCCCTAACCACTACACCATCTTGGCTCCATATAATCTACCAAATCATAGAACTTCAATAACTTCAGTTGATAAAATAATGTACTAGATGGATGACAGTAATGTTTTCTAGTGATAATTCTTACGGCTCTTTTTTGTAATACAAAAATAGGCTTTGTGATTGTTTTACACGCTTTCCCCCAAACATCAATACAATAGATTGGCGGCGCAGACGGGCAGAAAAAGAAGAACTACACAGATTTTCAAGTCTAATTATTACGCACCCTACAAATATCGATATAGATTATATACTGTAATCCCATTTCATATCGCATATGAAATTATCTCAATATTTTTTTAAATATCGAGATATCGTCCAGCCCTGGTCTCCAGTCCATCACAGGGACACAAAGAGACAAATGAGACAGCCCATTCACTCTCTCACCCTCACTTAGAGACAATTTAGAGTTACCAATCAGTCTAACATGCATGTTTTTGGTCTGTGGGAGGAAACTGGAGTAACCAGAGAAAACTTGCATGGAGAGAACATACAAACTCCACCCAGAAAGGCCCCCGGCCGGATCTTGGTCCAGTAGTTTTCTCGCTAAGAGGCAACAGCTCTACAAACTGAGACACAAATACACAAAAAGAAAAACAATGTTGCAATAACCTTCACTTTTTGGCAGCAGTCGAGAAGAAATTAGTCTTATGAGGTGTTTGTATGTATTTTTTATGTCAGAAAACCATGTTAAATAAAGAAAAAGATGCAGCAACAATGCACACAAGCAGAACAAAAACACCCAGTAACTGCTCCTCAAAGATGCAACAGGTCACATGTATTAAATTCGTACATGAACTATAGTCACACAAAACTGTATTTCAGTTCTATTAACTTACTTCAGCTGTTGATAGAAACAACAACACCTAAATACATAAAACTATTGTTATTTCTCTTTCACCACAATCGTTCCAGTTTGCTGTTCCCCCAGCTACTTTATCTCCAGTCTCTCCTGCATTCACAAAAAAAAAGACACTGATTTAAAAAAGTTCAAAATGTTAACGCATCTAGTTTTTATATTTAATAATTAATCAGGTGAAATTATCATGAAGTCAGTGTCTATCTAAATATTTTGGGGTTCCTATTTGAGCCAAAATGAGCCGTAATGGTCACAGCGCATGATATTTTAGACAAATTATTTGACTTTTGAGTGGCTTACCTTTGCCTTTTCAGACATTGTGCTAGACACGTGGAGCTTTTCCATCCAAAAAATATCTGTTAATCCTTTACTTGAGATAAGAATAAAAAAGTCGGCTGGATTAGGCTCTGTGTGGCAGCACAGACTCGTAGTCTTTGTTTGGACCAGTGAGGTTTTACACAGTGACCACACACATACAATTAATGACGCAGCATCTGCAAACAACGGCCTGCACGTCCCTCCTGTTCCCTGAGTGGGGCTTCAGTAACTGTACAAGTACTCTGCAGATATTTTACAGATAGATGCTCTTTACAAACTAATCCAGGCGTCTTTCTGAGTAAACATGCTGCGTTTGGATGCATCCGTGCAGCTCTGTCATTGTCTCCCCTCCCTAATGAGTGTTTAAGTAAACAGTTTTACACGTCTATTGTGCAGTAATGGCAGCGTTTCATGTGCACATACACACACACACACCCACACAAAACGCACACACACACTGAGCTATCATCCTGCCACACATGTTTCTGCACGTCAGAGCCCAAGCAGTGGTTTATTGTGAAGGCCCAGGATCACAAAGGCTGCTGAGGCTTTTGTGTTGTTCGTGGTGTGTTCAGGTGCCTTATCAGAGCTGCTCACACGCTTCATGGGCCGGAGGCTTTCTGACATGTTGTCATCGTTAGATGATGGTAATGAAGGTCAAGTTACTTTGTCCTGCAAGACAATCATTTATAGCAGAAAAAACCTCATACTTTAAAAATATAAAGATATATTGTGATACAGTATTAGAATATGCTGTAGTATACACTGTTATATGATATATCACACTATATAATATTAATCAATATGCTTTGTAGTCTTCTTAGAATTTATTTTTTGTTATCTTTAAAGATTTTGGCTGCCATATGAGGAAAAAATGCTGCATATTTTAATCACAGCTTTAACTTGTGAGCACAATATAAAAAAAAAAAGAATGAACAATCAAAAAAAAAAATATGGAACCGTGTATTTCCTGCAGGCAAAGTCCAAGTTACTAAAATCTTAATTACCAAAGGGAAGTGGTGTAACACTGTCTCAACTTAACTGCAAAATTCAAAATACCCTAACTTGTAACCCCTTTAATGTCATATTTTTCCTTTTTTAGGGACATATCTACAGAGAAGGATTTTTATCATATTCTGCTTGTTGATATGGGGGAGGATGCCGGTCAGACCTGGCAGACCCAAACGTATTGTGAGGGTCTGCTGGGAACGTCTGGCAGAGTCTCCCGTAAGACGGAGCTTTAACTCCCACCTCCGGGAGAGCTTTGAACACGTTCCGAGGGAGGCGGGGGACATTGAGTCCGAGTGGGCCATGTTCCGCGCCTCTATTGTCGAGGCAGCTTATCAGAGTTGTGGCCGCAAGGTTGTTGGTGCCTGTCGTGGTGGCAACCCTCGAACCCGGTGGTGGACACCGGCGGTGAGGGATGCTGTCAGGCTGAAGAAGGAGTCCTATTGGGCCTTTTTGGCCTGTGGGACCCCGGAAGCAGCAGATAGGTACCGACAGTCCAAGCGGCATGCGGCTCGGGTGGTTGCTGAGGCAAAAACTCGGGCGTGGGAGGAGTTCGGAGAGGCCATGGAGAATGACTTCCGTACGGCTTCGAGGCGATTCTGGTCCACCATCCGGCGTCTCAGGGGGGGAAAGCGGTACGCGACCAACACCATTTATGGTGGGGATGGCGTGCTGTTGACCTCAACTCGGGATGTTGTGAGTCGGTGGGCGGAATACTTCGAAGACCTCCTCAATCCTACTGGCACGTCTTCCACTGAGGAAGCGGAGCCTGGGGACTTTGGGTCGGGCTCTCCAATCTCTGGTGCTGAGGTCACCGAGGTGGTTAAAAAGCTCCGCGGTGGCAAGGCTCCGGGGGTGGATGAGATTCGCCCGGAGTTCCTTAGGGCTCTGGATGTTGTAGGGTTGTGTTGGCTTACGCGACTCTGCAATATCGCGTGGACATCGGGGGCAGTTCCCTTGGATTGGCAGACTGGGGTGGTGGTTCCCCTATTCAAAAAGGGGGACCGTAGGGTGTGTTCCAACTATAGGGGGATCACACTCTTAAGCCTCCCTGGTAAGGTCTATTCAGGGGTTCTGGAGAGGAGGGTCCGTCGGATAGTCGAACCTCGGATTCAGGAGGAGCAGTGTGGTTTTCGTGCTGGTCGTGGAACACTGGACCAGCTCTACACCCTCAACAGGGTCCTGGAGGGTGCGTGGGAGTTTGCCCAACCAGTTTACATGTGCTTTGTGGACTTGGAAAAGGCATTCGACCGCGTCCCTCGGGGGGTTCTGTGGGGGGTACTCCGGGAGTATGGGGTACCAGGCCCTTTGATATGGGCTGTTAGGTCCCTGTACGACCGGTGTCAGAGCTTGGTCCGCATTGCCGGCAGTAAGTCAGGCTCGTTTCCGGTGAGAGTTGGACTCCGCCAAGGTTGCCCTTTGTCACCGATTCTGTTCATAACTTTTATGGACAGAATTTCTAGGCGCAGCCAAGGTGTTGAGAGGATCCGTTTTGGTGGCCTTAGAATCGCTTCTCTGTTTTTTGCAGATGATGTGGTCCTATTGGCTTCATCAGATCGTGATCTACAGCTTTCGCTGGAGCGGTTTGCAGCTGAATGTGATGCGGCCGGGATGAGGATCAGTTCCTCCAAATCCGAGGCCATGGTCTTGAGCCGGAAAAGGGTAGCATGCCCTCTCCGGGTCGGGGAGGAGGTCCTGCCCCAAGTGGAGGAGTTTAAGTATCTCGGGGTCTTGTTCACGAATGAGGGAAAACTGGAGCGTGAGATCGATAGGCGGATAGGTGCAGCATCCGCAGTGAAGCGGGTGCTGTACCGGTCTGTCGTGGTGAAGAGAGAGCTGAGTCAAAAGGCAAAGCTCTCAATTTACCGATCGATCTACGTTCCCACCCTCATCTATGGTCATGAGCTTTGGGTTGTGACCGAAAGAACAAGATCTCGGATACAAGCGGCTGAAATGAGTTTTCTCCGCAGGGTGTCTGGACTCTCCCTTAGAGATAGGGTGAGAAGCTCAGTCATCCGGGAGGGACTCGGAGTAGAGCCGCTGCTTCTCCACATCGAGAGGAGCCAGTTGAGGTGGCTCGGGCATCTGGTTAGGATGCCTCCTGGACGCCTCCCTGGTGAGGTGTTCCGGGCATGTCCCACCGGGAGGAGACCCAGAGGAAGACCCAGGACACGCTGGAGGGACTATGTTTCTCGGCTGGCCTGGGAACGCCTTGGGATTCCCCCAGAGGAGCTGCTCCAAGTGGCTGGGGAGAGGGAAGTCTGGGCCTCCCTACTTAGGCTGCTACCCCCGCGACCCGACCCCGGATAAGCGGACGAAAATGGATGGATGCTTGTTGATAACTCTACACTTAATCAAGATTAATAGAAGCCAAATGTACAACTCTAATTCCGAAAGAATTGTGTTTGGCATAAATAAAATCAGAATGTATTTGCAAATCCCATAAATATTTGATTCACAATTAAACATAGTAAGCATAAACATATATTTTACTTTGATAGATAACTTGACTAATAGGCATTTATAATGTTGGTGGTTTTTTGTTCAGTGCCCTGAGATAACTTGTGTTGTGACTTGGTGCTTTACATTTAAACTGAATTGAATTGAATTCCTGAAAAGTAAGAAGCAGGTAAAGATAATGGATGGATGGATGGATTCATTTATTCAACCTTTATTTATACAGGTTAATCTCACTGACCCTCGGGGACTCATTTACAAGAGAGACCTGGATTTTAACAAAGAGTGATGACAACAGTGGAACAACAAAGACAATCATAAAGGATGCAGACAACTTTAATATTTTTTAACAAGTGAAAATAAAACAGTAATTAAAAGAATAATTAAACAGAAAATTGGCAAAAGAAACAGCTAGATTGTAAGGCGGTGTAGAATACTAAAAACAGGAACATGTCTGCATTGATGGATGGATGGATTGTAAACACATTTTAAAAAGAATGTCATTTTGAAGTTGTCCTGATGCATGCTCAATAATCCAGGTAGATGAATCCAACAAGGTTGAGTCAGGTCCTCTGGACAAATTCTTCTTGTTGAAACATTTATTCTTTTATCCAAAAGACTTTGTCAGTCTGAGGAGCTGCAACAAACTCAATCTTACAAGCAGCACCTTCTCATGGTGGACCAATCAGTTTGCTGCTGACTTCCAGAACTAGTTGTTCACATGCAAAAGGAGGACCATCAGCCTAACGATGGATCGTTAGCACCCTGATGGTTGTTTGCTATTCACAGAGGGCTGAGTGATACTAGCAATAACAGCATTGTAAGAGGGGGACAGTTGAACCCGGAGGCCTCCACCTCTGTTTAATGATGGATGGTTTCTTTTCACAAAGATGGCCTCCTTTACTCCTCTCTCAAACCATCGTTCCTCTCTATCAAGGATGTGAACATCTTCATCCCTGAAAGAGTGACCGCTGGCCTGGAGATGAGTGTAGACCGCAGAGTCCTGACCTGATGATGTTGATCTTCTGTGCTGGGCCATCCTTTTGGCCAGTGGCTGTTTAGTTTCCCCAATATAAGACTGATCACAGCCCTCCTGACATACACAGCTTACACACAAGTTTGGTTCATATTTTATTTTATATCCTTACATTTCTATGCTGATGATACAGTTGTTTATTGCCGAGCTAAAACAGTAGCTAAGGCTTTCCAGTTACTGCAATCCGCTTTTGACATCATCCAGTCAGATTTGTTCCGTCTCAAACTTGTCCTAAATGCTGATAAAACAAAAGGGATGTTTTTTTCAAATAGGAAGGCGGTTCCAGCAGATCCTCCTCTGATTTTATCTTCAAATGGTGTACCTATTGAGTTTGTTGATTCCTATAAATATCTGGGTATCCTGATCGATTCACATCTCTCTTTTAAACTCCACGTGGAAAACCTAGTGAAGAAACTGAAAGTTAAACTGGGTTTCTTTTTCAGAAACAGATCATGTCTATCACTGAATGTTAGGAAACGCCTTGTATCTGTGACTTTCCTTCCCTCCATTGATTACGGTGACATTCTCTACATGAATGCTCCTACAAGCACCCTGCGGATGTTGGATGTTGTCTATCATGGTGCACTAAGATTCATAACTGGTTGTGATTATCGTACCCACCACTGCACCCTGTATTCACTGGTTAACTGGACATCATTAACCTCACGCAGACTCTTCCACTGGTACATTTTCATCTTCAAATCACTTCTTGGTCTGCTGCCCTCATACATCTCCTCCTACATGTCTTTGCGTGAGTGCAGCTACAGCGTGCGCTCTCAGGACATGATTACCTGCAGTGTTCCGTCAGTGAGGACTGAACTTGGAAAAAGGGCCTTCTCCTACTCCGCCCCTGCTTCATGGAATATCTTACAAAAAGATCTGAAGCTCTCGACCTTGACTTCTCTAAATGGTTTTCAGAATCTGTTGGAATCCTGGCAAAAACCAATGCAGATTTGTTCCTGTCTTTGATTTTATACGTCTACCTTATAATGTTTTGCTAGTTTTTTGATACTTTGTTAAAAGGAGGAATGTGTATATATTTATGTATGTATATATATATATATATATATATATATATGTATATATATATATATATATATATATATATATATATATATATGTATATATATATATATATATATATATATATATATATATATATATATATTTCTCTCTCTTTTGTTTTCTATTGTTTATTGTTTGATTGTTTATTGTTTAAGGAAATTCTACCATTGCTGTTCATTGTTCTTTAGTTTTAGCAGGTCGCTTTCGTAAATGAGCCCATGAGGTTCAAAAGATTTACCTGACTAAATAAAGGTTGAATGAATGAAAAATACAGACATAGACAGACATATACGTACAGACAGACATACGGCCGTATAGACAGACATACAGCCATAAACATATATATATACTGTATATAGACATACAGCCAGACATACATATAGACATACATATAGACATACATATAGACATACAGCGCTGTAGTAATAAAGAAATTTACAATACAAACATGTGGTTCATGTTCTCAAAATAAGTCCAGTCTATAGTCAGGGTCAGTCGTGTTTTAAAAATATAGAACCACCACATTTCAAAATCAACCTTTCAAATCAACCTTTTGAATAGATCCAAAACTCCAGGGCGTCCCCCATCTTTTTTTCTCTTTGGATCTGTTAAAAATAAATACCTGTTTATTAAACGACATATACCAAAGAAATGTGGTTTGTAGGTTTATCTGATTTATCCTACAGTACAACGTGCTTCTTAAATTATCCTTTAAATGGCTATGCTTTTGAATATAAAAATCTAAAAAGTTATTTTTTGTATAACTGATCATCTAATCAATGAATGAGCTGTTTCCTTTTATGAGCCTTCATTAATGTTATTAGTGATATATTATATATATATATGGGCAGCACGGTGGCACAACTGGTAGAGCTGCTGCCTCTCAGAGGGAAGGTTGCCGGTTCAAATCCCGGTCCGGGGCCTTTCTGGGTGGAGTTTGCATGTTCTCCCCGTGCATGCGTGGGTTTCCTCCGGGTACTCCGGTTTCCTCCCACAGACCAAAAAACATGCTTGTTAGGCTGATTGGTGACTCTAAATTGACCCTAGGTGTGAGTGTGAGAGTGGATGGTTGTTTGGTGTGAGTGAGACAGGTCCCTCTTGTAAATGAGTCCCCGTGACTCAACGAGGCTAGCCTGTATAAATAAAGGTTGAATGAATGAAAAAAAAAAAATTCTTTATTATTATTAGTTATTTCTAGGAACACTTCCTAATATTCCCTTATTGCATTATTATATATCGCCACTGAGTGTCAGGCAGGCTCCCTCACTCACAGTCTTTAAGTCTTGATTAAAAACTGTTATGTCCTGCAATTGCATAAGACTGACAGCAGGGGGAACCTCCGAGTAGGGAGAGAACAGGATGTGTGGAGGAGAGAAGAGAAGTGGAGAGAAGTGAAATAAAGGATGGTGTTATGAAGTCAGCTCCGTCTACAGTACTCTGATTCTACACCTACATATTAGCAACAACACAACATTGGCGACGAGGATCGACGAGAATCGACGAAGATGGCTCTTTCTGTACCTTTGCCTGCTTCATTCATGCCGTGCCCAGGCGAACCGACAATACCGTTTCCAACGTGGCTAAAGATGTTCGACAACTACATGCTAGTGATAGCCGCGTCGGGAGACGACTGGCCTGATGCCAGAAAGCGCGCGGTTCTACTCCATGCGTTGGGTACGGAAGGACAAAGACTTTTCTACAGCCTGCCGAATACCGGGACCACGTTCGCTACTGCTATTGCTGCCCTTAAAGAACATTTCGTCCCGAAGGTGAACGTGATTGCTGAACGTCACAAGTTTCGACAACGTGTACAACGGCCGGATGAAAAGGTACAACAATTCTTAGCTTCTCTGCGTGAGTTAGCTGCCACATGTGACTTTGGAAACATGGAGGAACAAATGCTACGTGATCAACTGATAGAGCGTGTTGCTAATAATCGAATCAGAGACAGACTGTTACTCGAACCGGAGCTAACTCTTGCTAAAGCTACAACGTTGGCGCTACAAATTGAGAGTGGATTAAGAGATGCTAACGTACTTTCTGATGCTACCGCTGCTAGCATTTCTGTTCCCGTGAGGGCTGTACTGTCTGATGCTAACGCTGCTAACGCTTCAGCTCCCGTGAGGGCCGTACAAAGACAGCCGAAGTCAAGCCGCCGCTGGGACGCGAGGAGGACGCCGCGGGACCATGCTGCTTCCACGACTCAACTTGCTGCTACTACACGCCGTTCCTGCTTCCGCTGTGGATCCTTCGACCATCTTGCTAACAACCCTGCATGCCCTGCTGCTAAAACAACATGCAACCAGTGTGGTAAAATGGGTCATTTTTCACGTGTTTGCCGTTCAACTCAAAAGGAGGTACGTGAAGTCGTCGTTAATGAAGCCACGGTTCTTTACATGAACAATGCTGTACAAGACAAGATTCTCTGCACCGTTCAAGTGACTGTTAATGGACGACGTACAGATGTTGAGCTGATTGTGGATACAGGCTCATCAGTGTCCATTATACCAGAAGAGATCTACCACACCTACTTTTATGACTGTGTACTAACTGAACCTACAGTTACTCTTGTTACTTATGCAAAAGAGAAAATTGCTGTGAAAGGGTGCTTAAAAGCTACTATTTCTCATGATGGTATTTTTACTGAAGGTACTCTTATTGTTGTTCAGTCAGGTGCTGCCCTGCTGGGTTTAGATTTATTCCAAGCATTACAAATGAAGCTTGAGGGACGACAAATTGTTACTGCTAATGCTACTTCTCCTACCTCTATGGTTCAGCCAGCTTTAACAAATACTGCTTCTGATCATTCTCCAGGAATATCAGTTCGGGAAGTTGGTTATGCTAAAAACTTCATACATAAAGTACAGATGTTGCCAAATGCTGTTCCAGTGCAACAAAAACTCAGGAGACTTCCATTTTCAGTACGACAAGCTGTGTCGGAAGAGATCAAGGATCTCCAGGAGAAGGGTATCATTGAACGTGTTGATGCTTCTCCGTGGGTTTCTCCCATAGTTGTGACACAGAGAAGAGATGGAGGAAAGCCTCGCATATGTGTGGATCTGCGAGAGCCTAACAAAGCAATTGTTGCTGATTGTCATCCATTACCGCACATAGATGAATTGTTTTCAAATCTTCGAGGGGCTACTGTTTTTTCTACGATTGACTTAGCTTCTGCATACCACCAAATGCCTCTGCATCCTGAAAGTCGTGATATTACTGCATTCATCACTCATGATGGACTTTTTCGTTTCTGCAGAGTCCCTTTTGGTTTAGCCTCTGCCCCGTCAGCGTTTCAGAAAATGATGTCGATCATTCTTACAGGCTTACCAGGTGTACAAGCATACCTGGATGACATCATCTGCTTTGGTGTCACACAAGAAGACCATGATAAACATTTACGGAGAGTACTTCAAGCTCTAACTGATGCTGGACTTACATTAAACATGCAAAAATGTAAATTCAGTCAGTCTTCCCTAAATTATCTGGGTCACACCATTTCGAGGGAAGGTCTTCAACCAGATCAGGATAGACTTGCTGCTGTGATTCATGCTCCAGCTCCACATGACCTGTCTTCTTTAAGGTCTTTCTTAGGTCTTGCATCATGGTACAATAAGTTCATTCCAGGCTTTGCAACGGTTGCTGAGCCACTACGTGAGGTGCTCAGAGAGTGTACAGATTCCACTTTCAAGTGGACTACGGAAGCTCAGTCTAGCTTCACTTCACTGAAGGACTTGATTGTAAATTGTCCTGCCTTAGCTCTGTACCACCCTGAATTGCCAATTTACGTTACTACTGATGCCTCAGATTATGGTTTAGGCGCTGTGTTAACGCAGCTACATCCAGATCAAAGTGAGAGAGTTGTCGCTTTTGCATCAAGAACTCTTTCTCCTGCTGAGCGCAAGTATTCCACGGTTGAACGTGAAGCTCTTGCCTGCGTTTGGGCAGTGGAAAGGTGGAGAACATTCCAGATGTGAGAGAGTTGTCGCTTTTGCATCAAGAACTCTTTCTCCTGCTGAGCGCAAGTATTCCACGGTCGAACGTGAAGCTCTTGCCTGCGTTTGGGCAGTGGAAAGGTGGAGAACATACCTGTGGGGTCGTCGTTTTGCTCTTCGTACAGACCACCAAGCACTTACCACCTTACTCACTTCTAAAGGTGCTGGCCGTGCTGGATTGAGAATTGCTAGATGGTCTGCTCGACTTCTCTGCTTCACGTATGACATTACTTACCGTCCAGGACATCAAAATGTCATGGCTGACTGTTTGTCTCGACTACCATTGGAGATGAGGCAACAGAGGAACCTGACATGATTGCCGCTGTTTTTAAAGAGTCCCTGTGTGCTGTTTCTCTGTCAGAGTTTACTACTGCAAGTGAAACCTGTCCAGAACTGTCACTATTGCGCAACCAGATTGAAAAAGGTTGGCCCAAAGTTAAAAAAAGGTCTCCCAGAGAACCTTGCTCCTTACTTTCAGATTCGAAATGAGTTGTCAGTCCATGGTTCACTAGTACTATGACTTGCAGATCGTTTAGTTGTTCCTGCTTCACTGCGTGCCAAGGTTGTTGATTTGGCACATGAAGGACATCAATGCATTGTCCGTACAAAGCAGAGACTGCGTGAACTTTTCTGGTAGCCAGGTCTGGATCAATTTGTACATTCTGTCATTGCTTCCTGTGTTGATTGCCAGTTCAGTGATAAGGTTGCAATAACTAATACTGCTCCACTTACTCCTGTTGAATTTCCTAGCAAACCATGGGAAAAAGTTGCAATAGACATTACAGGTCCGTTTGAAACTGCTTAATGGGACTGCCGTTATGCTATTGTGCTAACAGATTACTACAGCAAATGGCCTGAGGTTGCATTCGCTCCTACTGTTACTACAGACGTAATAATGAGTTTCCTAACAACTGTGTTCAGTCGAGAGGGTAATACAATGTATCTTGTTTCAGATAATGGTACTCAGTTTACTTCGCATGCGTTTAGTACTTGAGAGAGAGAGAAAGAGAGAGAGAGAGAGAGAAAGAGAGAAAGAGAGAGAGAGAGAGATACAGCACTTAAAGACAAGTGTATATTATCCTAAAGCAAATGGTGCTATGGAAAGATTTAACAGAGTGCTTAAAGACTGCATACAAACAGCTGAAAGAAGTCACAGCTCATGGAAGGAAGCGTCACTGAATTCCTTCACAACAACCGAGCTACTCCTCATGCAACCACCGGAGTTACTCCATTTGAACTACTGAGGAACAGAAAGATGCGTACCAAGTTAAACATACTCCCAGTAGAACTGAAGAGCAAAAGCCAAGCTCAAATACAACAGAGGGTGAAACAAAAGCAAAACAAAATGAAGGAATATACTGACAAGAAAATGAGAGCTAAAGTACCAACATTCAACGTGGGTGACACGGTTCGTGTTCGCAGACCGGATCACGTTTCCAAAGGATCTTCCAGATTTACAGAACCACGTACTGTAATAAAGAAAGTTGGACCAAATACTTTCTTACTGAGTGATGGGCGCAAGTGGAATGCTTCAAAACTTGCACTCTTCCCAAAACAAATCCTACGTGCTTCAGAACAAAATGATGATACTGTACTCGATACATATGCACTGCCAGGAAATACTGATGAACCGCTTGCTGTGTTGAGAAGAAGTCAAAGAGATAGAAATGCACCAAGATGGTTGTCAGGTTTTGTAAGTTAGAGTGAAAAAAATGTAAACTATTCCTGTTCATACTGTTCTGTAAGACGAGTAAATTTACTACTGTTCATACTGTAATGCAAAGGGTTAAAAGGGTAAACTTTCATATTACTGTTGGCTTACAGAAATAATAATTTGATTACTTTGATTTTCTGCTGTCAAGTACATTGTACAAAATTACATGTAAGTAATTGTTTCAGGAAAAGGGAAAATGTTGTGTCCTGCAATTGCATAAGATGGACAGCAGGGGAACCTCCGAGTAGGGAGAGAACAGGATGTGGAGAGGAGAGAAGAAGAAGTTGAGAAGTGTTGAATAAAGCATGGTGTTCGTAACGGAGCTACGTCTGCAGTGGTCTAATTCTACTCTTACATTTTAGCAACACCACAACACAGAGGCACATCTTTGCTATAATTTCGAGCGAACAAATAATTTTTAAGTGTTAATCTTGTTAAATTCTTGTTAAAGTCCTCCCGTGCACGCTCTCACAGCCGCCATTTGGCAGCCTACTTTTGGCACATAAGCCCACATTTCCGTGTTGTCTGAGCTAAGGTGATAAAAATTAAAAACCTGATCAAGAGCCAACCTCTGTTAACCTGTGATGTTGCTTCATGAGACAGTGTTAAACTCAAAAAGAAATCTGAAAACGTGTTAATATAAAGATCTTTTCACATTCTTGCTCATTTTTAAGCCAGCATTTGTATCGTCACTCAGAAATGCTAGTTTTAAGTTGAAGCAGCTCTTTGTGAACTGACAGTAAGTTTGTGACGTTACCTTTCTGTCTCTGAGCTATGGCCAGCAGACGACATCAGCAGTTTGCTCTGGTCATGCTTGTCACCATCTTCACTCTTCGTACGGCCCAGAAGTGACACCAACAGCTTACTCATGTTGCTGTAGAAGAGATGGGCCTCATTAGGCCTCTGTGGCAGGTCATAAGCTACAGAAAAGGCAAAGAATTGATTAGAAAAACGTTGGGTTACAATAAAGAAATGCAAGTCTGAAGGAGGCAACAGGAGAATGTAGATAAACTCCAATCAAAAGCAAAAAGCTCAGTTACAGAACTACTCCTGGGTTATATTTTTCAGATTATCAGGAAATAGGAAGCACAGTGAAACGTGAAATATTGCAGAATGCTCACAGTGGTCTACTGATCATCTGTACAACAAAGGTTAACATTAAAACATTGAGATTTTGTCCAGCGTGAACGTCTCACCCTCTTTAACATGTTCTTCTCCCAGGAACTTTTCATTGAAGTCTATATTTTTCAGCAAGCTGTTCTCAGATAGGGCTTTCCTCGCAGCCTCTGGTTTGCTCTGAAGTAATCTGAGCAAAAACACAACCATGTTCAGTAAGAACATTTAATTATACAAACGGTTTTGTTCAAAATACTGTAGGCTAAAATAGCATTTCCCTCTTGTTAAAAAGACAAATTAACTGCAGTGTTTGCTGAGAGCAAATCAGATTTTAATTAATAACAACCCAGACGTGGTGTTTATACTTTTAATATTTCATTATCAGTGCTACACAAATTCAGTTGACTTCTACTTGAAGGTAAACGGTACAAGATGTCACCTCCTGTATTGCTGCCTGGAGACCTCATCTCCACAGAAAAGGCAGACTGTGGCCAGAGGAGTATCAGCCGAGTCACACAGACTCTGCTCTCGCTGGGTGGACTTCATCAGCACTGTGATCACCTGAAAACAGTAGAGTCCAGAGAAGGAACCACTTCAGGTACTAGATTCGTTCTAACTTTTTTGGAGCACTTCAAGTCCAAATTTAATTCCTTCCCCTGAGCTAGTGAGATCAAAACCAACAGCAGCTGACCTATTACCTCTTGTGTCCTTTCCTTTAGTACGAACTGTGAAGGAGCCAGGCTCAGGACAGAAGGCTCCAGAACTGACCGGGCTGGTAAGTCAGAGAAGGCCACGGCTTTGACAAAGGCTGCTCTGGAACCTGTGTTTCTTACGCACAGACACACTTTACTGACACAACCAACAGCTACTTCAGTCAGTGTGGCAACGTAGCCATCGGCCTGTTTCCTCTGGTCCTCCAGAATGATGTTGCTTGTACCCCCGTAGCCAGACAGAGGAATCTGATAATAGGAATGGAAAACATTAATTGTCCCACCATGGTGCCATGATATGATGCATTTTGGGTGATCTGATCACAAGTAGACAGTACCAAATACAAATATTAAAACAGATTAAAAAAAACAAATGCAAATCGTATCACATGACCACATTCAGCTATGACCTGGAACATGTGTTCCCAGCAGCCTGAACTACACTTAAAGTGCGACTAAACCCAAAATTAACTTTTTTTAGCTGATAAACTCCCTAGAATGTGTTTAAAATGTTATCTAGCGGACTTCCGGTTTGAACGTCACCGTGATGGCCACGCAGTGAACGGGCTCCCGAGAGAACCTAAGAAATTGAAAACCCAACCCCACTAAAATGACGAAAACACATCCATAAAGGTGAAAAAGAACTGGGGTGAGCGAAATACATCTAAACCGATGCTTGGTAGTGCCAAACAGCGGACGTTTAAAACCGAGAAAATATCGCTAGCATCGCGGCTAATGCTAACCGCTAACTAGCTCTGCTAATAAATACGACTGAACTTTTTGAACTGAGCTAAGCATGGCTGAGTGGGAGACGGTACTGCAGGAATTAAGAGGCTTCCGACAGGAAAACAATGCGCATTTGGGGGAAATTAAAGAAGAAATCCGAAAGATGAACGCCAGACTAGACGAGGCAGAGGGTCGGATTGAAAAAGCAGAGGAGAGGATCGTAGCTACGGAGGAGGCCGTCACTGAAATAATAAAGCTACAAATAAAACTTGAGGATAAATTAATGGGTCTAGAGAGCCGTTCACGAAGAGAGACCATGAGGATTTATGGTGTACCCGAAGAGGCTGAACGTGACTCTGCATCAATGTGTGACTTTGTGGAGAAGTTGCTCCGTGAGGGCCTGGCCCTGTCCCAAGACGAGCTCGACATAAACATTGAACGGGCGCACCGCTCTCTAGGCCCTCCACCTCCAAGCGACGCGCCACCACGTTCTATTATTGTGACATTCCTCAGTTTTAAAACCAAAGATCTCCTCCTCCGCAAGGCATGGCAGAAAAGAGGATTTACCTGGAACGGCAAACAAGTGAATTTGGACCATGACTATCCCCCACTGATTTTGAAAAAACGAAAAGAATATGCAGAAGTGCGCAGGATCCTGAAGGAGCAGCAGATCCCTTTTCAGACTCTCTTCCCAGCCCGGCTGAGGGTGAAGTATGCAGACGAAACGAAGATTTACAACACGGTGGTGGAAGCTACTGAAGACATGTCCAGCAGAGGCTACGCTGTGCAGGTCGTTAAGTCACCAGAAACGGCCCTGGAGCAGCTGAGGCAGCTGTCCTGGAGCAGGGTGCCCCGGGGACCGAGGAGCAGAACGACAAGCAAGAAGCAGGACCAAGCAGCCGGCTACAAAGAAAAACTCAGAACTTTCAAGAGGACATCTCCCACACGCACAGAAAAATGAGGTTGATCCACTCTGTTATTAATAATTAAGACTTGCATTTGGTTTATGATGTACAATAGTAAATAAGTTAGGTTTCTCACGGTGCGTTCTACACTGAGGCCTTAGCCACTAAGGGCCCCCTTCATTGACCGATGAGGAAGCCGCCTTTGGGGGTGAAGCAGGGTCTACCCCAGAGACCCCCACCTTGGAAGTCAAGAGTTCTGGTTGAGTTTGTTTTGTTTTTGACTTTGTTTTTGATGTTGACTTTTTTATTTGTTCTATGTTCAGTGTTTTCAAGAGTGAGCGGGGAGCCCATTAAGGTACATGGTATAATCAAGAAATATAATTTAGATGAGTAGCAGGTTGATAAAAATGGTGTCAAATAATATTAATGGTTTACATAGTCCAGTAAAAAGGCAGAAAGCTTTATCTAAATTTAAAAGAGATAAAGTCCAAATTGTTCTATTGCAGGAAACGCATCTGAGTGATAAAGAGCATGCTAAATTGAACAGGATGGGTTTTAAACATGTGTTTTATTCTTCCCACAGTTCTGGGAGGCGGAGGGGAGTGGCGATTTTGCTATCCGGAACTCTTAACTATGAACATATATCAGAATACAAAGATAAAGAAGGTCGGTATATAATGATAACGGGT